>QANY01002371.1:635535-895944 GCA_003255025.1 Datisca glomerata
CCGAGACATCACAAAAAATCATCACATCAAAATAAGTATCCACAAAATATTATCATTTAACAAAATATCATACATCCACAAAATATTCGCGTCGAGGGTCTCTCTGTTTTATTTTCCCGTTTAGTCCCCGCCTAAAGGAAGGGACTAAGTTATACGGTTTGGGTGGGACTATTTAGTCCCACCGTATTAGTTAGTACGAGTCTTATGTTTTTACCAAACGTCGAACAATACTATTTTAGTACTGTCCTGACTTTAGTATTGTCCAATACAGGCTATCAAACAAGCCCCTAGAGTATTAGTAACCTCAAATCTAAGTTGGAATAATGTTTTTCTTCCTATTTTTATATTCTTGTAGTTCGTGAAAATTGCAAAATAAATCATTCTATTAAATTAAATGGTTAAAATAACAGAAATTCTTTTTAATACAAAAATACCACTCTTTCCCTCTTCCATCTTCTTCTTTCTGTTTTTTCAGCCTTCTCATTTTCTCAATCTCTTCGTCCTTTTCCTTTAGTTTCTTTATCATTATTTTCTGGATTGCTCCTATTAACACTCTTGATTGTCTATTTTTTCTCTCTTCCATTTCATCTTCATCTTTTTGTCTGCACATGAAATTAACAACATGAGAGAAAGGAAAATTGTTTTTTGACAAAAATAATAATATATGCATTTAATAAGTTTGTATTTTGACTAAACTACAAAATATGGCTCGTTAGAAATTCCGCAAAAAATAACCTTAAAAGGCACGTGCCTAATGATCTTCTGTTAACGGGAATTAGGTTAAGTGAAGATAATATTTTCTTACTTTTTTAACTTCTACTTTTAGTCTTTATCTTTAACAGCCCTAAATCGAAAATTACAGGGGAGGGGGAAAGGTTTCATCGCGATAGAGATGGAAGGGGGCAAGGGTTCGATTTTTTGGCCAAATCTGAGGGTCAAAAAGGTCAAAATTTCTTGACGAATTCTTTCGGGTATGTACTCTATTTTGATTATTCATTTTTCCCAATTTTTGGTTTTCATGGCTCGATTTATGTTTTCTATGTTGGCGATAATTGGCATATATGGATCGATTTATGTTCTTGATGGTTTCTGTTCTGGGCTCGTTGATTTCTGTTCTAGATTCGATCGATTTTTGTTCTATATTGATTTCTCATTGATTTATAGGGTTCTGTTTATACGATTTATGGGTTCGCTCGATTTATGTTATATGTATATGGGGTTTTAGGTTCTCATTGGTTGTTGGGGTTTCGGGTTCTCATTGGTTTATGTTATACGGTTTTGTTTTGTATTTGTTATGCAAAGTTTTGGCATTGTTATTGTTTATGGGTTATTTGTTTATGCATAGTTATGGGGTTTTGTACTGTTTTGTTTTTGTTTTATGTTTGGCTTTATTTTGTTCAATTAAGTTGTTTTGGCTTTGTTTTGTTCTATAGAGTTTTATTTGTTCTATAAAGCTGCTTTGTTTTGTTTTATTTTCTTCTGTAAAGTTGTTTTGTTTTTTACTTTGTTATGTTGTTCGAGTATTGTTTATCCCTAACTCCTATGTTTTGTCGCTGCAGGTGAAAAGGACAACAAGTATTGTGGAAATGAGGGACATAACACTAGAGATTTATTGTGGTGGTACGTTTGAGTATGTTCCGAATATAACATATAAGAACGTTAAGCTATGTAACTTTCATAATTGATCCTGATTTATTATCCATATCTAGAATTAATGGTATTGTGAAAGAAATAGGATATGGTAATATATCAGGGTATAGTTATAAGTTTCCACATGAGGACTTAAGCATGTTAAAGCCTATGTGTTCTGATACCGATATATATATGAAGTGCTCTCTTAACTTGAGCTATTTGATCATGATTTACTGCAAGTTTTGTTAGGGGTAATGCCCTCAATCTATGTGTATTGACATTTTAATATAAAATTTAATGGAATTATATTTTTTTATAATTGTTCTTTTAAATTATTGTTGAATAATTTATATAAATATTTGAAATTTTCATATCCATTAATGAGACCATGATCTTGTATAAGTACGAGAGGATTAAGATCATAGATAATGTATAAAATTATCAGCAACATATTAAAGTATGTAATTTTTAATAAATGGTAGCTAATACGGTTCACTAAATATTATGAATGCATGTGATCCAGATCTGAATCATTGATGTAGATAGACATCTTAGTGAAGTTACTTTATATAATAAGATTATATATGACAGGATCAATGTGAATTAATATATTTATTAATGTACCGTTTATCATAAAAATTTAATACACATTAATATGATGATCATGTGTAGATCAGTCTGAATCCTAAGTAATCATGAACTCCTATACATGTCTTCTTCTTAATCTTTTTGGTTCACTCGTTAATGTTTGTTTGTAAAACAGGCTAGTGACTTTTATTTTGGAGATTCAGTGATATTGATGGCTGGGAACATGATCTTACAAGATTTAAAATATAAGTTTTCCTAACAGATCGTATATTAGTTCTCTAATGTGTTAATTCTGAAACTAAATGGTTATTGAGCTCAAACTTATAATAAGATTATAAATCAGCCATTCATAAGTGAATTAATGGTACTTAATGATCAAGAGATAACTGGAAGAGTAAAATGGTAATTTTGATTAGTTCTAATTTACAAATCAATAATTGGAGGACAGAACTACATGAAATGATTATATCAATGGATTACACAAGAATACTCTATAAATACATTCTATAATCTCTAAGAGTGCAATTTCATATTTATAGTAGAGTAATAATGAAATTAATAAATAAGATTATTTAATTAAATAGTTTATTTAACAATTTAATTTATTGAAGCTTAGGATTATAAGTCTATGATCCTTAAATCACGTCTGTACTACGCAGTCTAGAGTGTGAATATTTCAAGACATGAGAAAATGACTGACTTGCAAAATAAATTTTTATTCTGGGGCAAGTACATAATTATGTGTGATTAATTAATTAATTAAAATATTTATANTTTTTAATTATCGATAAGTGAGACAGAATATCTAATTTGTGAAATTAGATAATAATTTGAATCAACTAAATTTGTTATTTCTGAACTAAAAGATAAGTTAGCTGATAGGGATAATCGGATACGTTAAATTTTGAATTAACTGACATCTAGATATTTATCTAATTAAAATAAATATTTAATTTGTAGTAATTACCACGTGTCAATCGCTGATTGGGAATAAGAGTTCGACATAGATTACTGTAGTGTCATGTGGCATAAATGAGTAAGGATGCAATACTGTAGTGCCACACGGTACTACAATAGTGAGACATTATGGTGACTCATGGCAACTGTAATGCCGTGTGGCACTGTAGTTATGCACAAATTACAGTGGGTCCCATTACAACGGTAATTTTGAAATTAAATATTATTTTCATTTTATCCCATATGATATGTCATTATCTAAAAAATATATAAATATTATTTTAATGGCCTTAGTTGGAGAGAGAGATTGAACAACACAGTTGCTATCAGGGTGATTTTTCTCTATGATTAAAAGTTAATAAAAAACCCTGAAAGAATAATCATCATATTCTTTTAGAGTGTTGTCTCACTAAATTAATCATTCTTAATAAATCTCTAGATCTCATGTGTTGAGTACATCTAGAGACAAAAAAAATGTCTTTGAGTTATTTTACGTGCTCACACACGTCCTAGTATATTTGAGGATTGACTTGAAAGATCTTGGTATGAATTTCAAAGTCCGTTGTTCGCGTGAACACATGATCGTTGATTTGCGACGGTGTTTGATATAGACTACAAGAGGTATATGATTTCAATCCATGTATGTCTTCTATTTAATATATAAATATATAACGGATCCCGATTGAAAAAAGTTTTCAATAAAAAAAATTATTTAGGGAACCGTTTCGTCGCGCTTGTTCTCTTTTATTGAAAAACATATGATTTATTTTTAATATTTTTTTAAAAGTCACCACGCCTCCGCCGGGCGTGCGTCACGTTTTCCAACAATTGGTTATAGAGCGGTCATTATATATTTATATATTAAATACTGTGTAGGTGTTCTTGCATTGTTCATAGTATATTTTGATATATGTGAATGAATGGATGGTTTATTTTTTGAATGTATGGTTAAATAATGGATCGTTAATTGTATGGAATGGGTTACACTTTATTCTTTATTTTTTGCCTTATATCTTGTGTAAGGTGTTTTGGTGTGTAACTATTC
The DNA here is from genome assembly GCA_003255025.1 of Datisca glomerata. NCBI lineage: Eukaryota > Viridiplantae > Streptophyta > Magnoliopsida > Cucurbitales > Datiscaceae > Datisca > Datisca glomerata. The sequence goes on from QANY01002371.1 coordinate 639,758, forward strand.
CAATCGTGGGAAGACGAAGAATGCAGAGATGACAAAAAAAAAAAGAAATAGGAATTCCTAGGGAATTCTGGCGCTGGCACAGGAAATAGGATTTCTGCTGTTGATGTCGCCGAAAAAATCGACTCCTACTGCAAGCTTGCCGGAAAAGTGGCACGGGCAACCGGCAGCGGCTGGGTGGGCCGGCGATGATGGACGGAAGTGGGAGAAGCCTATCGTTGGTGGTAACTGTTGTCACATCTGGGGAGGTTTGTAGAAACTCTGACACCAACTTACTTTATCACTTTAGAATTTGGTGACAACCCTAACTTTATATATTATCTTTTAAACTTTAAAATTAATGTATTTTAAAGTTAATTATTAATTATTAATTTTAAAAAAAATTAAAGGTTAATTAATTTATTATGTGGGACCCAAATTTGACCAAGTCAATGAATTGTTTATTGACGAAGTCAAATTCAATAATTTTAAAAGATAATTATAGAGACAAATTTTAATTAAAGAAAATAGTTTTTCCAAATTAAAAGAGTTTTGTTCGAAGCTTGATGATTATGAAGATATACATCAGGTGGAGAATGAGATATATTTAGAACTATGTAATCTTGAAGTCCTCTTTGTAATTTTATTTCTTCATTTTAATGGCTGTAATTTAGAAATATCACATAGTCACTCGGTCCATTATTATTTTATTTAATTTTTAAATATTTATTGACATGATTGATGACATGACCATGCATTAGTCGATCACATGCCATATATAAAACCCCACACAGTTTTATTTAATCATGCATCTCATCAGTAGAAACATGATTTATTAGGATTGTGCTAATATGTTTATATGATTTGTTTTGAGAAATCAATTGCATGTAAACTGTTAAGTTTTAATTAGTTAAAATTTGGTAATCACACTCTAAAAGCTATAATAACATTTAGGATAACTAACTTTTGTAAAAGTTTTTTATTAAAGTTTGATGAATGTAATTAATTAGTTAATCTAAGTTCACCTAATTATAACTTAGACTATTTAAAACGTTAAATAAACTTAGACCAATTAGATTGGATTAACTGTTATTTTCACATTGGGATATTATTTTAACAAGTAATTAATTCGGAATTAGTTGATTAGTTTAAATAGAAACACATTATCTTAAAATAGTGAGTGAGAGAATGTTGACACGTCAATGTAACATATGGTCTTCATTATTAGTACAACACCGCGATGTACGGTGAGGGCCTCGGGATGACATTGTTTTCATCCCCCTAATGAAGGTTTCAAACTATATCAATACTAAGGTTGGACTTCTTAAGAAGATAAGACTAAGTGACGTAGTTTGATTTTGACCGACCCTAAGGCAGCATATTCTAAATCAAGTCGTGGAATCTGAAATAATGGGTTATACTCACAAAGTCACAATTAAGTTTTCATGTAGATAATTGTGACTTAACCGAATAAGTGATACTTTATTGTTAAAATATTAAATATGAGTTATTTTAAGTTTTAAGTAATAAGGATGAGAATGTCTCATATACAGTCTAAGATTAGTCTGACCGACCCAAAAGCAGTACATTAATTGTTAGGTTATTTTATCGTGGATTAGTAAATGATAAATTTATGTGTTTAATATGTTGTATTCATGTATCACATTTACTTTCCGAATCTCAGATATTTATTTCAATTATATTGAATTATGTATGTTTTATTTTTCAGTTATTATTATGTCTATTATGGGCAACCATACTACTGCTTTACTTGTACTTGCGAAACTAAACGGTGATAATTTCATAAGATGGAAATCAAATTTAAACTTTATGCTAATTTGTGAGAACCACAAATTTATTTTTACTAAGAAATGTCCTGAGGAGCCTGCTGTCAATGCCCCTAAGAACGTTAGGGACAAATTTGATGATTGGATTCAATCCAACAACAAAGCGAAAGCGCTGCATGCTTGTGAGCATGAATGATGTTCTGAAAACCAAGTATGAGAGCATGAAGACTGCATATGCTATTATAGAATCTCTACAGACGATGTTTGGGTAGTAGTCTGATCAAAGTCGTCATGAGGCTACTAGGAGCTACATGTCAACCAAGATGAAGAAAGGTACTTTTATGCGTAAACATGTTTTGAACATGATCAACATAATGCATGGGGTAGAAGTACATGAGGCGAGCATTGATGAACGAACTCAAGTCAACATTATACTTGAATCGCTCACACCTGCTTTTCTTCGTTCACTACCAACTATGTACGAACAAGTTACAATTCAACATGACCTCATTGTTGAATGAACTGTAGACTTTTGAGTCATTCAATAAAAGTATGACTAAAGAGGGTGAGGTAAATGTTGCCGAGCAAAAGCCTTTTTTTACACAAGAGGAAGAAGATAAATAGTAAAGGAAAAGGTAAGATCACGAAAGGGAAGAAAGCCAAGACATTGCCAAAAGCCAAGAAGAACAAGAACGACAAGAAGCCCAAAGGAAAATGTTTTCATTGTGGGGTTGAAGGTCATTGGAAGAGTAACTATAACAAGTATCTCTCTGAGCTAAAAAAGAAAGGTAAATATGATTTACTTGTACTTGAAACTTGTTTAGTGGAATATGATTTTTCATCCTGGATACTGGATTCAGGAGTCACTAACTATGTATGTTCTTCTTTGTAGATGCTTGATTCGTCCAGAGAGTTGGCTGATGATGAGATCATTATGAGAGCTGGCAGTAGTGCGCTCGTGTCAGAGAAAGCATTAGGGATAGTCCGTCTTAATTTTAGAAATAATTATTCAGTTTTGAACGATGTTTATTACATTCCTGGATTTTTGAGAAATTTGATTTCTCTTTCGTTACTGCATGAACAATTTTTTGAATTTTTCTTTAATTAATAATGAGTTTATTCTTTCTAAGAATAGATTCAATATTTGTCGTGCAAAAGTATCAGAGGATTGTATATGCTTAAACCGACTGAACACGTGTTAAATTATTTCTGAATTATTTAAAGAAGTAAAACCTAAAAGTAACAAACGACAAAGAGTTTATCATGATGATAATAACACATATCTTTGGCATCTTAGGTTGGGACATATTAATCTCAATATGTTAAACATGTTAACAAAACATGGTGTTTTGAAAGAACTAAACGTTAGAACTCTTCCTGTTTGTGAATCCAGACCAAGTGAAAGAAGCCACAAAGAGTGGGAGGCTAACCAAATCACAATCAGCAACGTGATCCGTGAAATCTTCAATACCTCTTCTCTGATTTTCAGCCAGTAAAGTAAGAACCCCTTTCATATTTGATTGCATAAGTCATTCATTTGACTTTCCACTAATGCACCAAAAGTCCAAAAGACTTTTCACTAGAAAGGGCCAAATAGCCAAGGAACCACTTGAGCTAGTGTATAGTGATGTATGTGGACCGATCAATGTACAAGCTACATGTGGGCATGTATATTTCATCACTTTTATTGACAATTACTCAGGATATGATTACACCTACCTAATGCAAAGAAAGTCTGAAACTTTTGGAAAGTTTAAAATTTTCAAACCTAAAGCTGAAAAGCAATTAGGTAAATCATTGAAAACCCTTCGATCAGATCGAGGTGGTGAATACTTAGATTTAGAATTCAAGGATTACTTGCTAGAGTATAGAATCTTATCTCAACTCACAACACCTAGAACGCGCACAGCAAAATGATATTTTAGAAAGGAGAAACCTTACCTTATTGGATATGGTTAAGTCGATGTTAAGCTACTCATCACTACCACTTATATTTTGGGGATATACATTACATACGACAACATAATTTTGAATGTAGTGCCTTCTAAGTCTGTAAGCAAGACACACTTTAGGGTTATGGAATTGCTCCAAACCCAGTTTGCTTCATTTTTGTATATGAGATGTCTAGCTCACGTTCTTAGACCTAAGACTAAAAAGTTAGACTGAAGGTCTGATGTATGCATATTCGTTGGTTATGCTCCAGAGACTAGAGGCGAGTACTTTTATAGTCACAATGATCAAAAGGTGTTTATATTCACAAATGCCACCTTCCTTAAACACGACTATATGGAAAACTACAAAACTCGAAGCAAAGTAGTTCTTGAGGAATTAGCTTCTGATGAGATCAGGCCACTTTCATTATCAATTGATAAACGACAAACAACAGAAACCACAGTTCCTTTTAAGGAAACCCCAGTGCAACGTCGTAGTGGGAGGGTTGTAAGACAACCTTTCGCTCTGAACTAGAAGCACATGTGATAATGTCTGACACTGATACAGACAATCCATTATCTTATGAAGAAGCTCTGGATGATCCTAAAAATGAGAAATGGAAAGATGCCATGAATCAGGAAATGGAATCGGTGTATTCCAATTTCGTTTGAGAAATTATAGATCAACCTGAAGATGTTCGGGCAATTAAATGCAAATGGATCTTCAAGAAGAAAAAAGTGCAGATGGAAAAGTAAAGACTTTCAAGGCACGGCTGGTAGACAATAGCAATACACAAAGGGAATGAGTCGATAATGAAGAGACATTCTCCCCTTTTACCGTGCTAAAATCCATTCGTATCATTTTGTCTATTGCCGCTTATTTGGACTATGAAATATGGTAAATGGATGGCAATACATCTTTTCTCAATGACTCTCTTAAAGATAATATCTATATGATGCAAATCAGTAGGGTTCATGAAATAGGGGCAAGATCAGAAAGTATGCAAGTTGCATGAATCTATTTATTGATTAAAGCAAACATCTAGATCTTGGAATCTTACTTTTGATGAGATTATTAAATCATATGGCTTCAAGCAAAATGTTGACGAAGCTTGTGTTTATAAATACATTAAAGATAAGATAGTGGTTCTCTTAGTTCTTTATGTTGATGATATTCTACTCATTAGGAATGATGTAGAAACTTTATCAAATGATGTAGAAACTTTATCAAATGTAAAGAAGTGGTTAGCTGAGAAATTCCAAATGAAAAATTTGGAAAGGCGAATTATGTTCTAGTCATCCGAATCCCAAGGAATAGAAAGAACAAGTTCTTGGCACTTTCTCAGACATCTTATATTGATAAGGTGCTGGAGAGATTCTCTATGGAGAATTCCAAAAAGAGTCAACTGCCGACCACACATGGAATTATCCTCTCCAAGGAGCAATGTCCTAAGACACCTCGGGAGGAAGAAGATATGAGAAAGGCTCATTATGCTTCAGTTGTTGGTAGTCTCACATATATCATGTTGTGTACGAGACCAGACATCTTTTATGCAATGAGAATTATCGTTCGTTATCAATCGAATCTAAGTTTGGAACATTTGATTACAGTAAAGCACATTCTCAAGTATCTTAGAAGAATTATAAATTATATGCTTATTTATTCAGGAGAAACCCTTAATCACATTGGAAATACTTATTAGGAATCAGATAAGGATAGTCAAAAGTCGACGTCCGGGTCATAGACTTAGGTGATCTAACTGTTATGAAGATAATGTTGGATTTGAATCTAAATCTGACAGTTATGGAGATATCGTTAGATCAGAACCTGGCTAACTCATTTACCAAGACACTTCCTACAAAGTTGTTTGAGGGTCATGTGTCTTGTGTGAAACATGGGGTTGAGAGAGATGTCACATTTACTTTAGGGCAACTGAGAGATTGTTGAAGGTAATACCCTCGAAACATGTGTATTGACATTTTAATATAAAACTTAATGGAATTACATTTTTCTTATAATTGTTCTTTTAAATTATTGTTGAATAATTGTATAAATATCTAAAAATTTCATATTCATTAACGAGACTATGATCTTGAATAGTACAAGAGGATTAAGATCATAGATAATGAATAAAATTGTTAGTAACATATTAAGTATGAAATCTTTAATGAATGGTTACTAATACGGTTCACTAAACATTATGAATGCATGTAATCTAGATCCAAATCATTGGTGTGGATAGATATCTTAGTGAATGTACTTTATATGATAAGATTATATATGACATGACCGATGTGAATTAATATCTTTATTAACGTACCGTTTATCATAAAGATTTAATAGAAACCAATCTGATGATCATATATAGATAAGTCTGAATCCTAAGTAGTCATGAACTCCTATACATGTCTACTGAATCTTTTGATTCACTCATTAAGGTTTGTTTATAAAACAGACTAGTGACTTTTGTTTTGGAGATTCAGTGATATGGATGGCTGAGAACATGATCTTTCAAGATTTGAAATTCAAGTTTTTCAATTGGATCGTATATTAGTTCCCTTAAGTGTTAACTTTTGGAACTGAATGGTTATTGAGCTCAAATTTATAATACGATTAGAAATTAGTCATTCACTAATTAATTAATAGTACTTAAGGATCAAGAGATAATTAGAATGGTAGAATGGTAATTTTGATCAGTTTTAATTTACGAACCAATAATTAGAGGACATAATTATGTGAAATAATTATATCAATGGACTACACAAGAATACTCTGCAAATACATTCTATAATCTCTAAGAGTGCAATTTCATATTATAGTGGAGTAATAATGAAATTAATAAATAAATTATTTAATTAAATAATCTAATTAATAATCTGGTTTATTTGAGCTTAAGATTATAGGTCTATGGTCCCCAAGTCACTTTTGTACTATATAGTCCAGGGTGTGAATATTTCGGGACATAAGAAAATGACTGACTTACAAAAAAAATTATTCTAGGGCAAGTACATAATTATGTGTGATTAATTAATTGAATTATTTATATATAAATTTCGAAAATTACACAAATATAGATATTTAAATAATTATATCGATTATTTTTTAATTATGATAAGTTAGACATAATATCTAATTTGTGAAATTAGATAATTATATATTATTATTAGATAATAATTTGACTCAATTAAATATGTTATTTGTAAACTAACAGATAAGTTAGTTGATAGGGATAATCAGATATGTTAATTTTAAATTAACTAATATCTAGATATTTAGCTGATTAAAATAAATATTTAATTCACAGTAATTATCACGTGTCTATCGTTGATTGAGAATCAAAGATTGATATGGACTACAGTAGTGTCGTAAAACACAACGGCGTGAGACAGTGTGATGACTCACGATAGCTGCAATGCCGTGTGGCACTGCAGTTGTTCACAAATCACAATGAGTCCCACTGCAATGCAAATTTAAAATTAAATATTATTTTTCGTTTATCCCTAAAAATATGATATACCATTATCTAGAAAATATATCGATATTAATCTAATAGCCTCAGCTAGAGAGAGAGAGAGAGAGAGAGAGAGAGATTGAACAACACAGTTGTTATCAGGGTGATTTTTCTCTGTGATTAAAAGTTAATCTAAAACTCTGAAAGAATAATCATCCTATTCTTTTAGAGTGTTGTCTCACTAAATTAATCATTCTCAGTAAATCTTTAGATCTCATGTGTTGAGTGCATTTAGAGACTGAAAAAATTTTATTTGAATTATTCTACGTGCCCACACATGTCCTAGTATATTTGAGGATTGACTTAGAAGATCTTGATGTGGATCTCAAAGCCCGTTGTTCATGAGAACGCATGATCGTTGATTTACGATGTTTGATTTAGACCATAAAAGGTATATGATTCCTATCCATGTATGTCTTCCATTTAATATATAAATATATAATGGAACCTAATTGAAAAGAAATTTCAGTAAAAAAAATTATTTTGAAAATCGTTGCGTCGCGCTTGTTTTCGTTCCGCCGCGCGTGCGCTGCATTGTCCAACAAGTTCATGTGTCACATGAATTGAATAAGTTTATTGAGAGTCAAGGTCAATGTAGTCTACCTGCACCTAGTATTGCATCTCCACATGCACCTGCACCCACAGACTGAATTAAATGAACCTGTTATTGAGGAAGATGATGATAATGATAGTAGGTCTAGTGAAATGTTATAGGATTTTAGTGAGCCTGAGGATGTGGTAGATGACAAAGAACATTGTTTGTCAATGCAAATCAATTTCACATAAATGAGGATGACTTGAACACATGGTTTTACAGTAAGAGTCAAAATAATGACAAAAGAAGCAAAGAAAAAGTGAGTGATGAGCCTAGTATATTTGAACCAGATTATGACAGTGACCAATTGAGAGATCTTGTTGATTCATTGGATAAAGAAATTCATTTGTCATATCCTGAGTTCCATGAAGAAATTCACTTGGATGCCAATTACACTAGAAAATGGGTTGATTTTTAGTGATCACATTGTTTTCAAAAAGGCATTGATGGAGTATGCCATTCAACACAATTTCAATTATTATTTCAAAACAATGATAGAACTATAGTCACTACACTATGCAAATGGATGAATTGTGGATGGAGAATACATGCATCTCTTACTCAAAAGGAATTATCATTTCAAATTAAGACTTTCACCCCTCAACATACCAATTGTAATAAAGCAAGGAAGTATAGAAATGTCACATCAACTTGGATAGGAGAATATGTACTTGGAGTTGATTCATGACTCACCTAATACGGATTTATCAGTGTTGAAAGGTTTGTTAAAGGATAGTCATGGAGTCATTATGTCATTCGATAAATGTTACAAGGAGAAAAGAAAAGCATTAGATAAGGTGTGCAGTGGAGCAATACAAAAAAGTGTAGGATTACTGTGAAGCAATAAAAAATAGAATCCGGGAAGTACCATCGGGGTGAAATGACCTTTTATGGAGTGCTGCCAGGGTAACTATCCGTTCAAACTTTGACATGTACATGGAGAGAATTAAAGAGTTGAATGTGAAGACTTACACGTGGCTGTCAGGAAAGAAAACAAATACTTTGTGTAAACATGTATTCGATTATGGAGCCAAAAGTGACATGTTATGTAATAACATGGCTGCGGCTTTCAACAAGATGATATTGGAAGCAAGGGACAAGCCCATCCTAACAATGATGGAGATGATAAGAAGAAATCTTATGAAGAGGTTTAAAAAAAAGGATGGAATGAGAAAATTGAATATGTCCATTTGTCTTAGGATTCAAAAGAAGGTAAATGAGGCTAAGGAAGATGCAATGAGCTACATTGCATACGAAGGAGGAGATGGACCGTATGAGGTGGAGCACATGTGGGGTGCAAAATTCTGTGTGGACTTGAAAAATAGGAAATGTGGTTGTAGGAGCTGGGAACTTATTGGCATACCTTATAGCAGAGACACATTATGGACCGTATGAGGTGGAGTCATGCCGCATTATGTATTATGGAGAATAGGGAGGAGGCGGAGGATTATGTTGATCATATCTATAGCAGAGACACATTCTTGAAAACATACCACTATTACATAATGCCAGTCCCTAGTCATGAATAGTGGCCTAAATCAACCTTTCATACTGTTGCGCCACCAATAGTAAGACCCAAACCTGGTAGACCTAAAAAGGCTCGAAAAAGGGCAAAGGGGAGGATGCAACCGCTTATCAAGGTAGTTATAAGGGCAGATCACTTAAATGTGCCAATTGTCAAGGATGGAGGCATAACAATAGAACATGCAAGCAACCGCCCAACCCGAAAATGAAGATTCGAAAGAAGACTGTACGTATTTTAATATAATATTATTCAATAATTTTAATATAATCTTATTAAATAATTGTAATATAATTTTATTGAATTTTATTTAGGTTGCTGCTAGTATGCACTAATCTCAAAGTGTTGGAAAACAATCGACTGCCAACGAGGACTAAATTATCAGTACATATTTTTTAAAATTTATCGTTTACATTTATTATTAGTTTTTTACTATTTAATAATCATATTATTGAATAAGTTCGAAGAGTTACGACTGATGTGATAAGATCTCAAGGACCGTCAACTGTTGTGCAATGATCTCAGAAAACTTCAAGTGTTGTCCAACTTTCTAGAAGAAGTCCTATGAAGAAATCAATTCCGACCAGTAGTCCTAGGAAGAAAAATGAACGTAATTAGAAATATGTGGTATTGATTGTGAGTATTTGATGATATGCTGGCTATTTTGTGAATTTGTGTATGAGATGCTAACTATTTTATGAATTAAAGTCTTAGATGCTAGTTATTTTGTGAATTTGTATCTAAGATACTAGCTATTTTGTGAATGTATGCATGAGATACTGGCTATTTTGGTTGGATTTGAATATTTTATGAATTTATGTGACGATGAATATATGAAAGCCATTTTTAGGTGAAACGGTTTTTTTTGTGAAGTAGTTGTTTCCTATGAAACACTTCCGAAAGCCATTTTGAAGTTGGGGAAAAACACATTTTAAAAATGGGAAAACCCCATTTCTACCGTGGGAATGAAGCAGTTTTTTTACTAAGTCATTTTTTTGGATAAAATGAAGTTGATTTTTTAACACACGAAAAGAAAGCAAAAAAATTCATTAATGAAGCAAATTTTCTTCTTACATGGTAAGAAACTAGATCTGAAAAATATGTTATAACTGAAGTGAGGACTTAAAAATGAGGGGAAAGAATAGAGTTATTTATAAGGGCAAAATAGTATAGGTAAATGGAGGGATATAATATAAATGAAAGGAAAAATGGAGAAATTTGAAAAAAATGAACTGAAATGGAAGAAAATAGACAAAGTTATTTTTTATTAGACTTAACCAAAAAATGCCACTGAGTGATATATTTTACAGTTTAATTTAAATATGAGGTATAAAAATATAACAAAATTTAAGAATATAATTTATAGTTTAATTAAAATACATGGATATATTTTATATTTTAACTTATATTTTAGATTTTGATGAAAGCATAGTATTTTACATTTTAGCAAAAAAAAACACTTGAAGTAACCTACCAACGACACTGTTCTAGATTTCAGTTCTCCACCAACCGCACTTTCTTTCACTAGAATTATATTATATTCTCATGGAGGTTGATGTAAAACTACCCTACCTCAATTTTCATCATTTTTTCTTCTTCGTTTTCCCTTTTTCCCTCTTCTTCCTCCTTATTTACTTGTTCTTCTGCATCTTGTAATTTGCGGTTTCCTCTGCGAAATGTCATCAACCTCTCCTGCTGTGATCAACTGCAAAGGTAAATTTTCGAATTTTTCCTTTTCAATTACGTCTCTCTGTCCATTTTTTGTGCATTACAATTTTTCACTGTAGCTAATGATTTTCTTTACTTAATTTGTATATATATTCAAAATCAATTAAGCTGCGGTTGCATGGGGAGCTGGAGAGCCATTGGTGATAGAAGAGGTGCAAGTGAGTCCTCCCCAACCAATGGAGATTAGAGTTAAAGTCGTCTGCACTTCTCTTTGTCGCAGCGATGTCTCGGCTTGGGAAACCCAGGTTCTTGCTTTTGCTAATTTTGCTGATTTGCTATTGTTAAAGGAGGTCTGTTTTTAAATTCACAGAGTGACGTACAAGAGGAATGTGTTCTTAATACCTGGTATTGTTAAGATCTGTGTCTAAATTTGTGAGCGATCAAATTTCTTTTAAAAGTCAAACCTTCTCTTTCGAACTGAAATTGCACAAACCCTACATTTCTCATTGATCTGACATTCATATGGAGATTCACTATAGAACATAAGTAGAGTATTCTACAACCAATCTTGAGCTGAAAATTACTCAAACTTCTCTTTCTAAGTCCAGGGGAATGGGATTATAAGATGCATATTGCATATGCTCATGCTTAGAAATCTTATGCAATTTGATGGAAAATTTGGAGTCCCTTTGATTGATTATAAACGTGAGTGGCCATAGCTTAATGAATATCAACAGTTCGTTGAACAATTTTAAGCTACGTTATCTGAAAAATTTATTGTCCTACATAATTGGCTAAATCAACGGTTGAATTTAAGAGCACATTATAGGACAAATAAACTGAGATGAAATTTGTGTATGAAACTAGAGCATGATAATGCCTGAAAGTATCACTATAATAATCTGTCTACCTAATTGGCTTAACTGCACCGTCTTGTTAAAATAGAGTCCCAATCTTTTGACAAAATGCTGTTTGTGCAGGCTATCTTTCCTCGAATTTTTGGCCATGAGGCATCAGGGTAACCATTTGTGCTATCAAATTTCCCTTGACTAGTTCTTGCAGGCAGTGCATGACTTTAACATAATTCCCTGCACCTAAGGATGATTGCATACATTTACTTGAAAAAGGACGCAAGGGGAAAAAGTTATGACTATCTTGTAAGATTGAATTTAGATAGACAGGAGGGCGCTCTTCTATTTATGTAAGAGTGAATGTAAAGTTGGGTATGAGCACTTTAAATTGCACAAATTGTCGTATCCAGCTTTAAACCATCAGTCATACCCAACCATGCCATAATGAATATTACATCAGTTTTAAGGAAATCTGCTAGTAATAGTTAATGTTTTGTAATGATTTGTTTGGTACATGTTTAATGATATCTGACTAAGTGCTTCTTATCGCATAAGCCTCTGCACATCTTTTTCCTTTAACAAAGTCTCTTTACATTCTTAAGAAAACCTCATCACATCTTTTTCAAAGAAAATTCAAAGGAGAAAAAAACATTTCACATCTCATAAGCTCCTTCACTTCTCATCCAGAATTTTATTCATAGCCATGACAAACAGTCACACTCATTTTGCTATCTTTCATTAGTTCTACATTATTTTTTATATATGTAGTAATTGAATTGATTGATTTGTTTTCAATTTTCTCACATTTTGTTCTGCATTGTGAAATATATATTCAGTTAGTTTATTCTTTATTTTGTTTTTTATTTTAATTTGAATCTTGATTAGTTGGAAGCTTTTTACTTTCAAAGTCGCTGAATAGTATTATAATCAATTTTAAATTAATTCATCTATATGATTTACATTATTCCATGGGTACCACAGGTATGTTCCTAGTTATTCAATATTTGAAGCTTATAGTATTTGAACTTTATGTTAAGATTGCAACCTGATATATGTTGCCTGTAGTATTTCTACTCATCTAACTTAAAGATGCTACTTGGTGATTATTTACTGAGTATTTACTTCAATGAACATTAATTCCAACAACAACTTTGCAGCATTGTTGAGAGTGTGGGTCTAGGAGTTTCTGAATTCAAGGAGGGGGACTATGTACTCACTGTTTTCACTGGGGAATGCAAGATGTGCAAGCACTGCACATCAGGTAAGAGCAACATATGCCAAGTACTGGGGTTGGAAAGGAGAGGTGTGATGCACAGTGATCAGAAGACACGCTTCTCCATCAATGGCAAGCCTGTTTATCATTATTGTGCAGTTTCGAGTTTCAGTGAATATACAGTGGTGCACTCTGGGTGTGCTGTCAAAGTCAGCTCGGTTGCACCTCTGGAAAAAATTTGCCTTCTTAGCTGTGGAGTGGCAGCAGGTACATATTTGCATTAGTCTCTGGAGCTTTCTGTTTATTCTTATGTTCGTCTCATTTTGACCTGCCTGCACATGGTGAAAGTTGAACTATTATTTCCTTTTCTGGGAGACGGGGGGAGGGTACAAATGGATTCCAATGTTTCTGACTCTATTCTAAATAGTTAAAATGGAAGTTGAGGATGAGAATGAAATGTTTTTTCTTTTTAGGACATTCATAAAAAATGAGTCCCCTAGAGAAGGAAAAGAAAAATTTCTGTGTGTGGTAGGCTTGGGGGAAGAAAATACATGTAAAACATAGAAGGAGGTGTTATATGAAATAGAAACGAGAGGAGGTTTTATATTTGAAGCAGTAGCTAGGTGCATGATCTGACGGAACGTCAAGTACCACGAACAGAGCGTATGTTTTCACTGTGCATGTGATGTGTTAGCGCCTCTGTGTATATGTTAGTGCATGTGTGATTTCAATTGCATAGTTAGAAAGTAGGTTTGGTTCAAGAAAGCTTACTACTTGAAGAATAGACTTCAACTTATATGGGTTTCATGATCTACATCTAGAAACATGAAAATAGCCCTAATCGTTGCTACAAAATCGATGATATGTCAGGTCTAGGTGCTGCATGGAACATTGCTGATATATCTAAAGGGTCAACTGTGGTGATATATGGTCTTGGAACAGTAGGCCTTTCTGTATGTGTGGAGACTTACTAAAACTGTCTGTATCTTCCCTGAATACACAGCAGTTGACTACTGTAGTATCATCTGATCCAATGTGTTTATTACATGGGAATAGGTTGCACAAGGTGCCAAAATTAGGGGTGCATCCCAAATAATTGGTGTTGACACTAATCCTGAGAAAGGTGAAAGAGGTAGGCAAGTCTGTAGTTTAATGCATTTGGTATCAATATATTACAAGGCACAAGCCATATCTATTGATTTGTCGATGTTTTTATTCTTTTATTGACAGCTAAAGCCTTTGGAGTTACTCAAGTTGTTAATCCAAATGAGTGCAATGAATCTATTCAACAGGTATCCTTTAGTTTGAGTGGCAAGAACCTGAATCTTTAACTTCTAGTATTCATATGAATGTTGGCATCCAAAAAGAAAGTCTAAAATGAAACATGGCAGAACAAGTAAAGAAATACTAACAATCAAGATAAGGGCTAATTACCAAATTCGTATTCCCGTGACAAGTGATTTATTCTGTTATTGGACTGCTGCTTTACCAAAATTGATATTCATTCCTAGATGAAAGAAATAGATGGTGATCTTGTGGAAACTCATGACTCGGAACTGGGCCTTTGTTCTAAATGTATAGCCGTGTATCAGTTCCTAAGATTCATTACTTGTTGGTGAAAGAGAAGTCCTTGGCATGGTGTTCCTGTATCTGCAGTTATGCTTCTGCAGCCTTAAGGCCGTAATCCTAATCATATAAAGTAAAAATTGCTCACCTTTGCTAAGCAGACGTTCTGTTTTTCTTTCGAGCAGATTTCGAGCTGGTAGTTGGAGGCTATGATCAAATAAAACTGTTATAAGAGCTAATCTTAGTAAACATGAATGGTAGGGATCATACTGAGAATGGTGGGGTCCATACTGAGTACAAATCTAATTTTGGGTTAAAATCCATCTAGCTGACAAATAGGCGACATACTTATGATGGCACCTGGTAACTCTCTGTTAAGAACTGCAAAAACTTCTTGGAAGCTATATGAACCACAGCTAATAATTGAAATGCTAGGAATCCGTACATCCTTCATTGATTAGATTAACACAATCATTACATATTTCTTCCAGGGTAATCAACTGCATTACGCAGTTGCCTATAAAGGTCATCAAATGGTGCTAAGTTTCTATTTTGTGGACCCCCTGAGGTTTTGTAAGACATTATTCCCAGAATTAAGGTCATACATGGCTTGCTTCCAAACCAGATTTGGTGACAGATTACTTTCGTTGGGTACACGGGGAATACTCACAATCATTTATGCTTTTGATCCTTGACTTCTCATAAGTACATCTTGGGCAGATAAACAGACAAATTGTATTATGATTGATTATCTTATGTTTGCGCTATTTCTGAAAAACTATAAGAGAGGAAGGTAAGTTAGTGTGAATTATTACCCATGCTAAACTTTAAAAGCTTTGTGAGGCTGGTCCTTACATGTGAGGGAGTGCATGTGGAGGACGTCAGAATGAATACATGTAAATTTTCTTTCCTTTAAATTGTTTAGCCTCTACTTTTAGAATTTGTGCATGAGGTAAAGGATTTGAATCCCGACATGGCTCTGCTGTTTCTTCATAGTTCTGTTAAATGGAAATGCAGGTCGTAATCTGTCGTGTTCTGCAATTTGTAATCTTCCATTAATAAATTGCCTCATTTCATTTGAAGTTAAGTTTCTTCTGTATAACTATTTTTTGCATATGCACCCTTATTTTTTTTTTCTTTTTCTAATCGTTATCAGGTCATAAAACGTATTACCGACGGAGGGGCAGATTACTCGTTCGAATGTATCGGTGACACAGAAATGATAACCACAGCATTGCAGTCATGTTGTGATGTAATGATATTTAATCTTCTCTGGTTTGACTTTGTAATGAAGCCTTATAGTCAAACTTAATCTTCTTCTTCCCTTGGTTTTTTTATTTTTTTTGCATTAGGGATGGGGTTTGACTGTTACACTTGGTGTTCCGAAAATGAAGCCAGAAGTAAAAGCTCACTATGGATTATTGCTTACTGGAAGAACATTGAAAGGATCACTTTTTGGAGGATGGAGACCAAAATCTGACCTTCCTTCATTAATAGATATGTATCTTAAGAAGGTAACATGTGCCATCTAGTGTTCAGTTCTTAACTTTTCATGAAAGCAAACTCTTGGTATTGGTTGTTGCATGATATCTGAACAGTAAGGCTTGGATTTTCATTTAGTTGTGAGTTAATTATGGTTTTGAAGTCTATTCTAACAGTATGAATAGTCCTGAACGATGTTGGCTTCCTTTTTTTTGTCTCGAACATAATTGTCTTTGACAAACTTCTCTCGGTTTGATCACCCGATCTTTCTATTCGGCTCATCCTCTTGTGGATGAGTGCTGGGCTTGGCTTTGTTAAGGATTAAAACACCCTAATCCTATACTAGCAATGGCAATAAACAGAAAACATAAAATAGCACGCAAATTCAATGTGGTTCATCATGACCTCAATGTGAGAGTTACGTCCACTTTGACGCTACAGGTTTTCATTATTTACAAGAAGAAGTGTTGATAAGATGATCCTCATGCCTCAAGCCTTCTCTCTCTATACACACACACAGAGACACTAATACGGCCTCCTAATATCTTTATATAGTAAAAATGCGAAAATTAGAGAATCTGCATGCTGTTTCTGCGAACCAGCATCATTAGGCTCCACACTCTTATATGCCAAAGTGCACTAAACCACCTATATATCGATGGAAAAGAATCATATGCATGATTCAATACATTTATATACTTCAGATAAGCTCTGAGGAAAATCTAGATTCTTAGAGGATACTCCGTAGATAAACGTTTTGATGATGTGATTGACTCTTGTTCTCTTTTCATGTTCATTGACATCTGACTTACTTGGTATACGTATGTTCATATCTTAAAATCTGGGTTACTAGTAATCTCGTCACAAATTTTCACTTGCAGGAAATCCAGATTGATGAGTACATCACTCATAACTTGTCATTTGAAGATATCAATGGCGCATTTCGTCTCATGACAGAGGGGAAATGTTTGCGGTGTGTTATCCACATGCCTTAGTAGTGTTTTTCACTTGATAAAAATTGAATGACGTGAAAGAATTCTGCGTGATTTTCAGCTGTCAATTTTCTAATTTTTCGTAGTGCAAGAGGGCCATTTTTACGATTACTGTATATTTACTTGTTTTTTTCAAAGCATTTACTTGTATTTAATTTGATGATATAAATTGAAATTTTCTTGTAATTAAGAAACACCTGGTTTTTAATGTAGCATAAGCATTAACATTACCATGACCGATGTGTTTGTTTGTGATTTGAAAATGAATTTCAGAACAAGAAGAAAATAACACTAAAATCTTAATATTCAAAAACATGTTTTGCAGTAGTCTATGAGATAATAATTGTGTTCAAAAAGTTATAAATCATCATGCAAAACCAAAATCATCATAGTGGTTATTTTTTTTAGATTTTACATGACCAATTTTTTTTACCGCAAAACCAAAATCATCATGCAATGGGTGCATGGAGCACCGTTGCAACTAGCATTATTCATCATGCAATAGTCATCACGGAAGACATAGTCATCATGGAAGAAAGTTTGTGGTGTACGACCATCAAGCAATAGTCATAATTAAAAAACCATGAGTTGTGAATTTTTTCTTCTTTCATCATGATTTTTTTTGTGCTGGATTTCAAGATATGATCTGAACTTTTCTTCATTTTTTTGAAGTCACACATAGAATTTTCATAACCACGTAATTTTAGATCATCAACAATGCACATTACGTGTTACTTTGCACAATCAATCTTCTCATTGTACATGATTGACCTATTTGTTTGAAGCATCTTTTACAAGTGCTCATGAGTGTAATACTGGTAAAGTCATTATGCGTCCTGTGCATTAGTTGTACTTGCATTGTAGTCACGAATGGGGTGATGACAAGAGCAGAGCTAAACGGTTTGCTTATGTTCTCATTGCTAGTAATCGTCATGGATATTGGGACACCGTTGATGATGGCAGGCGCTTGTTTGTGACTTGTGATTGTTCGGAGCTTGTTTGTGACTAATCATTTTGAATCAGAGGTGACAGAGGAGACACATGCGAATTCCGTTGAGAGTGCCATGGAGATCCTGGTTGGAGATTTTTAATTCCCTTATAGCTATAGTGTGATCCTCTCCTGTGCAGCAATGACTACAGTAGTGGCGACAAGCTGCTCCCATGACGTAGTCTAGTTCGTCCCATGGACTTTAAGGTTTTCTAGTAAGCTTATGTAACCGCCAATCAGAGAGGAAGTCCCGGTACATTCATTTACATCCAACCATAGTTGTAGTTTTTAGTGACAGATCACTCTCCAGTGGAATCAGCAAATGTTCAGGAGCTAAGAGGGTGTGACATTGCCATCACATGGGTGCAATTACAGGTGTGTCTTAGTCACAATAAACAAAAATATATCTTGTGAACGTGGAGGTTGAGATCTGAAGGATGAAAGACGAGCACTTTGAGTCAGCTTGTGGAAGGTGATAAAATGCTCTTGGGATAAGGAATTCAGAGAGAATTCTCCATATCTAGTAAGTAGGAAAACACAAAATGTATCTCAAGTGCCAAAAAGTCCTTCACAATGAAAATGAAGGCCTCTATTTATAGAGAAGCTTCCATGTGGGATTTAAGAAGCCTATAAGATGACTTCATGGTCTCTTGTAGACTTCATGATGACTTCAACGGTTGAAATTAAATCCATAAAGTATGGTGTAATAATTATTTATGAGTAAGCAGTTATTTCTTTGACATTTATGCATTTCTGAATTTTATGAATATTGAAAGTTTCTTTTAATTAACGTGTGTTTATAATTTACTTAAGTCATGAAACTATTATCAATGTAAGAAGAGTAAAGACCGAGCGTTCTTCCAGAAAAAACTCTTTC
The DNA here is from genome assembly GCA_003255025.1 of Datisca glomerata. Lineage (NCBI taxonomy): Eukaryota > Viridiplantae > Streptophyta > Magnoliopsida > Cucurbitales > Datiscaceae > Datisca > Datisca glomerata. The sequence continues at coordinate 658,718 of QANY01002371.1, forward strand.
TGAGATAGTTTAGAATGTTATTGGTAGTCTTATGATTGACTGGGCAATCGAATCCAATTATAACTGTTAGGTTGAACCAAAGGATGCCGGTCTCATAACATGATAGTGGAGACTCTAACAGTTGATTTAGACATGTTATGGAACATGTTGAATAGACATGTAACTAATTAGTATAGAACAAAGCCGTTTATCTAGCCTTAAATCTAAATGTTACACCTTAAGGGTACTTTCATAATTACCTTAATCCTGAGGTAAATACGAAACTTGACTTAGTTACTTATGACATTTGATATGCCAAATGAGTGAGCTCGAATTTCCGGACAATACCTCGGCTGTTGGGACTGTGATTTAACTATGTTGGAGTTGCGTGATTCAAAGATATGAAATTCATGATAAGATTGCAAAAAAAAAAAATAATATCACCTTATGCTTTATTGATAAGTGTGTGAATAAATAAATTGGGCCTTGTACTCGATGACATGAGTAATTGAATAAGGCATGGTGATCTGTATGAGACACTTCACTGATATTCTTTATTGATGAGTGTGTCAATAACTTTAGGCCTGATACTTAATGACATGAGTCATTGAATAAGACATGGTGATACATTTCACTGATATGTTTTTCTTATTCACAGTAAATAAAGGAGTTGAAGAAATAATAACTAGAGGGGTAAAATGGTAATTTCATGCTCTCCTGTTACTAATATTCACGAAGGGTAATATCATAAAATATTCCGTCGACCGTGAAATATCAATGTTTATTAGCACCAACATAAAATGTAACGTGCATGAATCGAGAGTTCTATCGGCATTAGACCTATAATGCAGTTGTACGATATCGGTATTAAATATGTTAAGAATTTATGGAGATAAATTAGTCGGGTATTTAAATCTTTTAGCTTTATTCATATGGATCCAGTCAGTCTCAGGAGTATCTCATAAGGACATGAATGAAAAATAAAACCAGTCGAACCAAAAATGTGTTTTGGACCAAAGCACACTTCCCGAGCTCATATATGATGAGTGTCATCATTATTTTAGTGAAAATCAAAATTAATATTGAAATTAATTATTTTATTATTTTCTAATTATTTGATAATTAGTAAATAAAATAAATTAATTAATTTTTTGATTGTGATCAATTTAATTTATCAATTTGAATAGATGAATTTGAACACAATTTTGCCTCTAGGGGAAGAAGTGAAAATTGCATGTGTATATGAAATGAGGAATTTCGGTTTTTGGCATATATGAGTATATGGGTAAATTCTGTAATTAGATATAAAAGGGTTTTAAACCTAACCCTAAGCTAAGCTAAGTGTTAGACAAAGCAGAAAAAAGTTTCCCTCTCCCCCGAAAGCTTGTTGTCGCCGAAATACAGTAGGGAAGAGGAAAATTTTGATTTTTCTCTTCCAATCGTTGTTCTGACAGTCCATACTCAATTCCTACTGATATCCTTGATAGATATACTTTTGATTCTAATGGGTGGTTGTTGGTGCGAAGATAAATTACTAACTCTACGAAGAATGAAGAACGCGAGATAGAAATTGGATCCCGCCAAATAAAAAATTCTCCATTAATTGAAAGGTATAAACTATTTCAATCTTTTATCAGTATCTTTATATGATTATGCATGTTCATTGATTGGTTTTGTGTTTAATTGGATTAAACGTTTGTATGGATCTAAAACCCGATCCAACATCAATGTCTTAAATTACAATGTTTCCTATGACATTCCAGGGAAACCTATCTTCCAAAATGGAAGCATTTGATGAAGATCCAGCGGGTTATGACTTTGACGTTAATGATGATTTCCGTTACCACGTCCTTGGCTTGCAACCAAATTTTGGTAGGAAATGTGAATTTTTTGACAAGGTATGTCTTGTAACAAAAACTAGTAAACAACTTTTTTATATAAAAGGCCAATATGTATTCTTGTCTATCATTGTTTTAGGTTGTGTTTCCAATGAATATGAGTAACAGTGTCATTGGATAGTAGTGAAGCTAGATTTGAATGCCCAAATTATTCGAATTTACAATTTTTTGAACACGACTCATCAACGATCCATGTATCCACAAACGATGAAGAGATACATGAAGATAATCCGTCGTCTCCTTCGTTCCATAAACTTTTATGGTTCGAGAGAGGTTAAAACCATAGAAGAGACATGGGCATATGATATCATCAAAGTTAATCAACAAGAGAATGATTAAGTAAAAAATATGATAAATTTCACAGACACCCCTTCAACTTTGGTCAATTTTTAAGTAGTTCCCCTCAACTTTGAAGTCTTTCTAATTTACCCTTCAACTTTGTAAACTATCAAATAGACCCCTTTTGTTACATTTTCCATAAATTGTCTGTTAAGTTGGTCACGTGTGAGATTAGGATAAAATTTCCCTTCCATAACAAAGCGTGCTAGATCTAGTTGTTTCTGGCATTTAGATTCATCAACCAGATTTGGCATTTTATAATCAGAAAATATGCAAAATCCTTCACTGGGAATCAACTCCAACCCAGTTAGACAAACCCTTCGACAATATCAGCAAGCACATAGCTAACTCTTCTTCCTCTGGTTCAAATCCAAAGGAAGAAGATTTTCCCCTAAAACTAGAAGATAACAAGTTGAAATTGAATCAACCTTATTATACCTCATTCTACTCGATCTCTTTCTCCTCACAGACATTAACCCCTCATTTTGAAATTGCCCATTCAGGATCAGATTGGCGCAAACACTTTGCAATCTTTTCTTTTGTCTTTCACTAGAGGAGTGATGCCTCGTGTGGCCAAACAGAGCTTTAGATGAGTCAAACCCTTTGCCATAGAAATTGCAGACATTTTCTTTTCCTTCACATGGAAAAATATCATCATTTTCTTTTGGGGAAGAAAACCTCCATGATTTCTTGTGATTTTCTCTAAGGCCATAACCAGATTGGTTTCCATCTTCAAAACCCACGTTGAATTTTCTTTTCTTACGAGTTGTTTTACGGCACCTCATGTGACCTCCCAAGATTTTTCTACTCAAGAATCTCTTGTCGCAGTGCTTACATACGTGTTGTCTTTGTTCTTGATCTTGCTCTATCTTATCATTAATTGTTGAATATAAATTGACGTAACACCTCAATTTTACCAAAAAGTTTGAAACGTATTTACCAGAATCAAGAAAGCAAAAGAATTTCCAAGAAACAGAATGATCGATTACGATCCTGATTAGGGAAAAAGATAAGTTAAAGGATTTTTTCCACTAATCAAGGATCAAAGGAAAAAATATCGATAAGGGTTGATTTATATGAGTATTCATGAGAGAGATAGTGTGTGTGTGTGTGTGTGTAAGGACAAGAAAATGTAATGAGTAAATGCCTTGAGTTGTATTTGCTTGAGTTGTATTGAATGTCTGAGTTTCACTTAAAACACTAGTCATATATAGGGTTCCTAATTTATATGAGTTGATTAGAATAATAATAAAAGGGAGGGGAATGATTATCATCCCTCTATGGTCTCGGAGGCATTCATTATGCCTAGAGATTACACTCATACGTGAGGATCATTCTGTCAGATATGGGCCCATTTCCTTTCCTTATTTGTCATTTCCATCTATCTTATTCAGCCGCCAATAAATCACAGCCATTTGGTGATTTCTCGGGGTTCAATCCAATCAGTTGTAGCCACTGGGTGGTCTGACATATTGTCTCGTCCGAGTCACTCAGCCTCCTAATCAATCACTACCACGTGATTGTCTTATTGGATCCCTTTCATCCATTCTCGTTCTTCTCCTAGCCCCATCCCTCCTCTCTCATGTGCAGTTCAACAAGTGCTTTGCACGTTCAGGGTAGCTCTCCGTGTCTCATGTTCCTTTCCCCGTCCTAAAGGCATGGGTCCCCTTACTCTTTTCCTGTTCTTGAAGGCGTGGGTCTCTCATCAGCCAGTTCCAGTTAACAAGTCATTTTTTCCCGTTTTAATGCTCTTTCCCATTCTTAAGGTGCTGGTTCCTGTCTGTCTTTCCCATTCTGATGATACTTCCCGTTTGTTTATGAGTGTCTCGTGACTTCAGTCTTCTTTCTCTGCTACCATTCTCTCGTTACTCCTTTATCAGCCATTTTTGATCGATCATTTATGTCCACATGGTAGTAGATATATTTTACTTGTTCATTTGCCCTCCATTGTACTTAAAGGGTTATAACTTCGTTAATGGTGCAATGAATGTCTTCGCGACTGCATGGACATTTAATGATCTCTACTTTTGTTACTACCTCACTTCCTTGGGGGATCTGCCAAGCATTTATTATGTGCAGAAAAAGTTAGTCTATTTAAGTAATTAAGATACATGTCATTATTACCTCGTGTGACACGTTTTCTGGGAAGGATGTTCTTTCTTGACTTATTGCTATGTCCTTGCTATCATGATGTCATTGGCTTGCCTTTGAGGTAGACTGGGCGTAATCACTCGTTATGTCTCTTCCCCATGCGCTCGTCGTTTGCCCTTCCATTTTTCAGAACTGGTGTCTTTTCATTTTCAAATTTATTAAATGTTTTGAACTAAACTTTGGTGTCCATAGCCTATATCAAGTAGTAATCTTCTTCATTTTTTTCTTTTCACGCACATCCCTACCTTCTGTAAGTCTTCCTTCTTCCCTTCTTCATCTTCGTTGTTTCTCTTTTTCTTGCTTTTCTACTCCATTTTTCTTTCCCTAGTAGTAATGGAGGAGCATCCATTTAACGTTATTGTTCCCCTAGTTAGAAATAGGGACGAATTCAACCGCTTCCTAGCCCTTCATTAGGACATCCTCCCGCCAGACGTAGTCTGTGGTTTCGGGGGAGGAATCCCTAAATATTTCTCGTGTAATCCCCCTTACCAGACCTCTCTAACCCCGTTGTACATAGCCTTAGGGTTAAAACTTCTTTTCTTTTATCTTTTTCAAGAAATATTTAGTACCTTCAACCTTGCCCTTTTCCAATACACCCCTAGCACTTACATGGTTCTTTTAGGGATTGAAGCCCTCAATAGGAGGGACAACTTTAATATAGCTTTAGATGAGATCCGTGCAATGTATATAATGAAAAGGCGCGGACTGTCCCATTACTTAGCTCCTCACGCGAGTAAGAAGTTGGGAGGGCTAGTTACTCCCCAACGGGGATAAAGGCTGGGAGGAGGTTACTCTCCTTATAGGTGGGAACTAGGGCGGCGACGACTGTTGGGTCATTCCTCGGATCTAGGGAGAGTTTAGTAAGTGGCCGGAGCTCCCCTTCCTTCTTTCCTTTTCCATTTTTTCTTCACTTTGCTGTTTTATTGTTGCTTTTATTTTTAAATACTGACAACCTGTTTGTTCTTTTTTATGTAGATAAAAACCTGAACAATAGATTTTTTACTCTGAAAGATGTAGCCGCACGACTCTATGTCGCCTAGAGTTGCCCAGAATAGGATTGGAAGGACATGCTTGATCTGAGGAGGGAGATTGTGGTTGTTGTTGCCCCGATTCTTGAAACGGAGACCGTCGTTCCCTCGTCATCAGTTCATGACATCCCCTGGGTCGTTCTCATTGCTGTTCAGTTCCTTCGTCGTGCCGAATCATCTAGTTCCTTTGACACCTCAGAATCTGAGCGGGAGGAAGAGGGTGAGGAGGAGAGAGAACGGGAAGCGAGGCGAAAAGAGGCAGAGGAGGATTATAAACTTCAAGACCACTTCAATATCATTTTGAATCAATCTTGTAGTCTACCAGACAGATTCAAGATCATTTTACAAATGTCTTGTAGTCTTCAATAAGGATTCATGAACATTTTAAAATCATTTTGTAGACTTCAAGATCATCCTAAATCAATCTTGTAGACCTTAAGATGGAATGTATGAATGAATATTTGGATTTTTTTTATTCTAACATGTGACAATATGATGGAAGTGTCATATAATTTTCTTCAGGTAACCCTCGAACTAATCTTAATGAAAATTCATTAGCCTTCCAAGCCTTATGATAGTCTATTTTGACACCAAGATCAAGTCGAATGTCCTCCATTATGTCCTTTGGCCTACATATTTGTCCAACACTCGTGCATTTAGTCCTTATACAATGAAATGAATAATAAATTTGGTGGTGTTCATGCCGCAAGATTTCAACGTGCACGTATGTGTATTAATGAACTTGGTAACTTTAAAGTATGGAACATCTCACAAATTCATGGCCTGTACCATCCACTGACATGTTTTCTCTAAACATACAAGTATCAACATCAACTGTGTTGACTTGAAGACCTGAAACTTAAAATTTTTCCAGATGACCATCATACGAGCCACTATAACTAGCTCACATTTATCACTATACAACTCTTCCACTGCTCACTCGACTCAGCCCATTGTTCATTTGACTCAGGCCGTGATGACATTAGCCGAGTGAACTTGGGTTCAGGTCTTATATTCAAATCTGGTATGATTATAAAATCATCTCCACGGATGGCTTCATCATACGCACTCTGATCAAAATCATCATCAACAACAACAACAACATCATCATCATTATCATCAAGTTTTTTACAACCGTTATGAAAAAATCCATCATCTCTCGAAGATAAACGCAGTTTCTCTCAAAATGATCAACAATCTCAAAGCGTGAAATGCTTTCATGAAAATCTTAATGTGACATTATAGTTTCAGGAACTAAACTCTGAGTTGGACGACATTTAGGCTTAATACTAACACAGTGGGGTTTGAAGCGCTTTTAATCCATTCTCTTTAATAAAGAACTATAAACCTCGATCATTTAGTATGTCAATAGAAGGGCATGAGACATGAGTTTTATAAATAAATTTGATGGAAATATCATACTTTGGGGGATCTATGTGATGTTCATCGTGCAATATACTAGATAGCTCATTATAAGTACAGTTTACTGATATCTACAAAATTTTGGTCTTTTATCCACTAAAATACTAGGAAGTACCCATTCTCTCCCAATCTCCATCATGAATTACAAAAATACGAACATCAGACATATTTATTTCAGAAGTTAATGAAGGAAGTAAGGACTTTTTAAAGTTCAAAAAAAATTTATGTACATGAAGACTTGAACATGATATTGGGTACAAGACGTTCTTGAAGCAATCTGGAAGTGTACAAGAAGGCTTCATGATGATATTGAAGCCTTCTAGAAGACTACAAGATTACTTCTTGATGTCTATAAGATCATCTTGAATCCATTTTGTTTACTCTTTATGAGCGTTATTGTAAGAGATCATTTAGTCTAAAAACCCAAAGCATTGTAGGTTTAATTGTCACCCATTAGCCAATTGGGCTTATAAGGTTTGGTCATCACTCATAAGAAGATCATCGAATTAAAAATATCAAAGGGGATCCGTGGAGTGTGAACGTATGGAAGGGGTCTTCATAATCATGTAAAAATATTGTGTGTCTATCTTCTTCTCCTTCTTCTCTTTTTACTTATTGTAAATATTTTTTTACACTTTAAGTTTCCGTAATTTAATATATGTTCTTGTTTCAAAATTTCACATTTACATTATCATAAACAGTCTTTACTTAAGCATTTTAAATTTCTACCTTATATGTACAATTCATTTTTCTTTAACACTTTTATCTATTACTTATAGATTTTTTCCAGTGTTAAACTCGTAGAAATTTGGAGTTCATTCTTGAACATTCATAAGTATTCTACTTGAGTGTTTCTATTTGAACACGATTACCTAAATCTCCCCCATTTTGGACTGCCATATCGATCCTCAAGAATTAGGTATGGTAATTGAATTAAAAAAGACATGATTCACGTGTTTGGTTGTGTAGAGTAATAAATCAAAAAAAGTTTGAGAATTTAAGATTATGATGTTTTATCTATGCATAATTTTTAACATTACTCTAGTAATGTTAGATGAAAATTTAATAGCGTTCGTTAAAATTTCAGAAGTTGGAATAAAGTTAAATACAACTAATTGAAATTGACTATAAATTTAGTAAGACGATTGGTAGTAAATTAATAAAATTTAATATAATTTCAAATAATGTGTCGAGATAGAATATGGGTCATTAGATATTTTTGCTTTTGTGAATTACAAGAGGCTGAAAATATTCGGAATTTGAGGGATATTCCATATTCACAGTGAAACTCACAGTTGGCCATACTTAGGCTTGGAGGAAAATTCTGAATTTAAGGGCCAAGGTGAGTAGTTTTTGCACAGTCAACATTGGAGATGGTTACTCTTCCTCTGTCTTGATTGACCATTGGCATCCCAAGAGCATTCTTTAGCATTTAGCATAGGGGTGGGGCTGCCTTGCTAAATCATACAGTTTGGAGTTTGCACACTATTGTGAGTGTTTTAATTCAAGATGGTGGGTGGAATTAGTCTAATCAAGGCAATGCGTATATAGACGGGGACATTATGAATACCATTTGGACATTTCCCCCCTCTAACATTATAGGGAGACATTTGGAGGTAGTTGCCTTCACCTAATGAGGTTTTTCAAGCAAGAGTACTTATGATGTTTTTACTGGTCGTCACGGCGTGTGCGCGGCGGAAGCGTGAAGGCGCGTGGCCTTTAAAAAAATTAAACTTATAATAAAAATCAAATCTTTTAATAAAACAAAACTTGCGCAACCCCACGATAACTAAATAAAAACTTTTATCGAAAATTCTTTTTCAATCAGTCAGGATCCATAATATATTTATAAGTTAAGTCTACAACATACAAGGTTAGGAATCATATACCTCTTGTAGTCTATATCAAGTGTCCTTGTAAAAACTGATCGATCCTCCGTTTCCACGAAATTGTTCCAATGATCAATAGACTCTGAGATCCACACCAAGATCTTCCAAGTCAATCCTCAACGCACTAGGACGTGTGTGGGCACGTAGAATATTACAAGACATTTTTTTGTCTCTATATGTTCTCAACACATGAGATCTAGAGATTTACTGAGAATGACTTTACTGGGATGATGCTCTAAAAGAATGTGATGATTATTCCTTTAAATATTTGATTAACGTTTAATCACAGAAGAAAATCTCTCTGACATCAATCGTGTTCTTAATTCAACTCTTGATTGATGAACCGATGATCTAATCAACTGATTCCCTCATCTTGTTTTTAACAACTAAAGCCATTAGAATGATATATATATATATATATTCTTGTTAATGGCATATCAGATTTTTAGAAATAAATTGAAATAATATTTAATTATAAAATTACCAATTACAGTGGGACCCACTATAATTGTGCGCAACTGCAGTTCCACATGGCACTGCAGTGTGCCGTGAGCCAGCAGAGTGTCTCACGGCACCACTGTAGTGCCATGTGGCAATTACTACGAATTAAATATCTATTTTAATCAGATAATTATCTAGATGTCAGTTAATTCAAAATTAACATATATGATTATCATTATCAACTAACTTATCTGTTATTTCACAAATAACAGATTTAATAGATTTAAATTATTATTTAATAATAATTTAATTATCGAATTTCACAAATTAGATATTTTGTCTCACTAATCGATAATTATATATATATAATTTTAAAAAATTATATTTAAATACATAAATAATTTATTTAATTAATTTTTAATTAATTAATCACACATAATTAGGTATTTACCTCAGAATAAAAATTCTTTTTACAAATCAGTCCTTTTTCTCATGTCCTGAAATACTCGCACTCTAGGCAACGTAGTATAGAGGTAACTTGGAGACCATGGACCTATAATCCTAAGTTTCAATAAACCAGATTATTAGTTAAATTATTTAATTAAATAATCTTATTTATTACTTCACTATAAATATGGAATTGCAATCTTAGAGATTATAGAATGTATTTACAGAATATTCTCATGTAGTCCACTAACGTAATCATTTCATTTAATTTTGTACTCCAATTATTGGTTCGTAAATTCGAACTGGTCAAAATTACCATTTTACCCTTCTAATTATCTCTTGATCCTTATGTACCATTAACACACTAGTGAATGACTCATTTATAATCTTATTATAAATTTGAGCTCAATAACCATTCAGTTCATGAATTAACAATTAAGGGAACTAATATACGATCTGTTAGGAAAACTTAGATTCTAAATCTTGTAAGATCATGTCACCAGCCATTTACATCACTGAATCTCCAAAATAAAAGCCACTAACCTGATTAACAAACAAACTTTAACGAGTAAATCAAAAGATCAAGTAGACATGCATAGGAGTTCATGACTACTTAGAATTCAGACCGATCTACATATGATCATCGAATTGATGTGTAATAAATCTTTATGATCAATAGCATGTTAATAAAGATATCAAATCACATCGGTCCTGTCATACATCATACGCAGTCATAATGCTTAGTGAACTGTACTAGCAACCATTCATTAAAGATGTAATACTTTAATATGTTGCTGACAATTTTATTCATTATCAATGATCTTAATCCTCTCATGCTAATACAAGATTATAGTCTCATTAATGAATATGAAATTTTCAGATATTTATATAATTTATTCAACAATAATTTAAAAGAACAATTATAAGAAAAATGTAATCCTCTTTAAATTTCATATCAAAATTGCAATACACATGCTTTGAGGGCATAACCCCCAACAATCTCTCACTTGCCCTAAAGAAAATGTGGCATCTCTCTTAACCTCATGTTACATACATGACCCACAAATGACTTCGCAGGAAGTGTCTTTGTAAAAGGATCATCCATGTTCCGTTCTGATGCTATCTTCATAACAGTCATATCCCCTCGATGCACGATCTCTCTTACAAGATAATATTTCCTCTCTATGTACTTGCCCCTCTTGTGACTCCTCCATTCCTTGGAATTTGCTACCGTCCCATTGTTATCACAGTACAGGATCAGTGGCTTCTTCATATCTTGAACTACTTCCAGATCAGAATAGAACTTTCTGAGCCATACCGCCTCTTTCATAGCATATCAAGCCGCTATATATTCAACTTCCATAGTGGAATCTATAACGCTAGATTGTTTAATACTGATCCAGATGTCGACTTTTGATTTCTCTGTCTGATTGAAAATCAGATAAGTATATCCAGTAGGGTTTCGGTCTCCACCTGAATAAACAAGCACATAATTTTTCGTTCTCCTAAGATACTTGAGAATATGCTTTACTGCAATCCAGTGTTCCAAACCTGATTTCGATTGATAATGACTGATAATTCCCACTGCATAACAGATGTCCGGTCTTGTACATAACATGGCATACATGAGACTTCCAACTGCTGAAGCATATGAAACCTTTCTCGTATCCTCTTCCTCCCGATGTGTCTTAGGACATTGTTCCTTGGAGAGGATAATTTCATGTCTGATCTGTTGTTGATCTTTCTTGGAATTCTCTCCAGCCCTTTATCAATATAAGATGCCTGAGAAAGTGCCAAAAACTTATTCTTCTATTCCTTAGTATTTGGATTCCTATAACATAGTCCGCTTCTCCCAAATCTTTCATTTGAAATTTCTCAGCTAACCACTTCTTTGCCTTTGATAAAGTTTCTACATCATTCGCAATGAGTAGAATATCATCGACATAAAGAACTAAGAAAAACATTATCTTATCTTTGTTGTATTTATAAACACATGTTTCGTCAACATTTTGCTCGAAACCATAAGTCTTTATAATCTCATCAAAGGTAAATTTCAAGATCTAGATGTTTGCTTTAATCCATAAATGGAGTTAAGCAACTCGCGTACTTTCTGATCTTACCTCTTTTATGCAAATCCTTCTGGTTGCATCATATAGATGCTTTCTTCAATGGAGCCATTCAGAAAAGCTTTCTTGATGGCCATTTGTCATATCTCATAGTCAAAACTAGCGGCTATGGACAAAAGCATGCGAATGGATTTTAGCATGGCCATAAGGGAGAATGTCTCTTCATAATTGACTCCCTCCCTTTGTCTATAGCCCTTAGCTACTAACCGTGCCTTGAAAGTCTCTTCTTTCTCATTTGCACCTCTTTTCTTTTTGAAGATCTATTCACAACCAATGGGCCTGAAATCTTCAGGTAGATCTACAAGTTCCCATATGGAATTGGAATACCTAGATTTTATTTCCTAGTTCATGGAATCTTACTTTTTCTCATTTTCAGGATCATCCATTGCTTTTTCATAAGATTATGGATCGTCCTTATTAGTGTCTTACACTAGTACATGTGCCTTTAGTTCGTAGCGAATTGGTTGTCTCACAACCATCCACTACGACGTTGCACCGGGTTTTCCTTTTCAGGAACTGTGGTTTATCAGGTTTATCACTTATCAGTAGAAATTGAAGGTGGTCTGATCTCATAAGACGTTAATTCCTCGAGAACTACTTTGCTACGAGGTTTGTAGTTTTTCATATAGTTATGCTCAAGAAAGGTTGCATTTGTCGACACAACACTTCTTGATCATTGTGACTATAAAAGTACACACCTCTAATCTCTAGAGAATAATCAATGAATATGTATACCTCAGACCTTGAGTCTAACTTTCCGGTCTTGGGTCTAAGAACGTGAGTTGGACACCCTCATATATGGAAATGACGTAAACTAGGTTTGGAGCCATTTCATAATTCTAAAAGCGTCTTACTTACAGACTTAGAGGGAACTACATTCAAAATGTAAGTTGTCATATGTGGTACATATCCCCAAAATGTAAGTGAGAAAGATGAGTAGCTTAATATTGACATAACCATATCCAATAAGGTTCGATTTCCCCTCTGCAACAACATTTTGTTGTGGTGTTTCAGGTGTTGTGAGTTGGGATAGGATTCCACACTCCAGCAAATCATCCTTGAATTCTTAATCCAAGTATTCACCACATCGATCGGATCGAAGGGTTTTCAATGATTTACCTAATTGCTTTTCAGCTTCAAGTTTTTAAACTTTCCAAAAATTTCAGACTTTCGATGCATTAGGTAACTATAACTATATCTTAAGTAGTCGTCAATGAAAGTGAGAAAATGCTCATACCTACCTCTAGCTTATACATTGATCGATCCACAGACATCACTATGTACTAATTCAAGTGGTTCCTTGGCTCTTTGGCACTTTTCTGTGAAATGTCTCTTGATGATTTTATCCTCTAAACAGGATTCACAAACACTAAGAGTTCCAACTTTTAGCTCTCTCAAAGCACCATGCTTTGTTAACCTGTTTAACCTATCTAGATTAATATGTCCCAACTTAAGATGCCATAAATGTGTGTTATCATCATGAGAAACTCTTTGTCCTTTGTTATTTTTAGGTTTTGCTACTTTAAATAATTTAGAATTATTCAATGCACGTTTAGTTGGTTTAAGCATATACAGTTTGTTTATAATTTTAGTATGACAGATATCAAATCAATTATTATAAATAATAAACTCTTTATTAATAAAAGAAACTTCGAATAACTGTTCTTGCAAAAATGAAAGAGAAATCAAATTCCTCGAAAAACCAGGAATATAATAAACATCATTCAAAATTAAGTAATTATATCCAAAAAGTAACGGATTGTCCCTAATGCTTTAGCTAACATGAGCGCACCACTGTGAACTCTCAAAATGACCTCGCCATCAGCCAACTCCCTTGACGAATCAAGTATCTGCAAAAAAGAACATACATGGTTAGTGGCTCCTGAATCAAGTATTCCGGATAACAAATCATATACCATTAAACAAGCTTCAAGTATAAGTAAATCATATTTACCTTTCTTTTTCAGCTCAAAGAGATACTTGTTACAATTTCTCTTCCAACGACCTTCAACCCCACAGTGGAAACACTTTCCTTTGGATTTGTTGTCTTTCTTCTACTTGGCTTTCGTTACTCTTTTGTTCTTACTCTTGTCCTTACCATTGTTATTCTTCCTTTTCTTGTTCTTAACAATATTGGAAGAAGGCTTTTACTCGACAACATTGCCTCGCCCTCTTTGCTCATTCTAAGATTGAGTGACTCAAAATTCTACAGTTCATTCAACAATTGAGTCATGTTAAATTGCAACTTTTTCATAACATAGTTGGCCGTGAACGTAGAAAAAGCTGGTGCGAGCGACTTTAGTATGATGCTAAATTGAGTCTGCTCATCAATGGTCGCCCCATGTACTTCTAACTCGTGCATTATGTTGATCATGTTCAAAACATGTTCTCGAACAGAAGTACTCTTCCTCATCTTAGTTGTCATAAACTTAGTGGCCTCATGACGACTTTGATCGGACTGCTGCCCAAACATTATCTGTAAAGATTCCATAATCTCATAGGCAGGCTCCATGCTTGGTTCTCAGAACATCATTCATGCTCACAAGCATGTAACACTTTGCCTTGTTGTTTGATATGATCCAAACATCATATTTGTCCCTAACATTCTTAGGGGCGTTAACAGCGGGCTCCTCAGGACATTCCTTAATGAGAATGAACTTATGATTTTCAACGTTAAGTTCATATTTGATTTTCAGCGTACGAAATTATCACCATTCAATTTCTCAAGAACGAGTAAAGTAGTAACAGGGTTGCTCATGGTAGACATAATACTGGTAACTCAAATTTAAAACATACACGATTCAATATAATTGAAAAATTTCTAGAATTCAAAAAGTAAACGTGATGCATGAATGCAATCATAATAAACACATAAATTTAACATTTACTAATCAAGATAAAATAACCCAACGATTAATGTGCTGCCTTCGTATCGGTCAGATTAACCTCAGACTGTCTATGGGACATTCTCATCCTTATTAATTAAAACTTAAAATATCTCATATTTTCTCTTTTAACAATAAGGTATCGCTTGTTCGGTCAAGTCACAACTATCCACATGAAAGCTTAATTGTGACTTTGTGAGTGTAACCCATTTCAAATTTCATGACTTCATTTGGAATATGTCGCCTTAGAATCGGTCAAAACTAAACTACATCACTTCCTCATATCTTCTTAAAAAGTCCAACATTGGTATTGGTACAGCTCGAAACCTTCCTTAGGAGAATGAAAACAAAGCCATTTCGAGACCCTCACTGCACCTCACGGTATTGTACTAATGATGGAGACCATAGATTACATTGACAAGTCAACCTTCTCCCACTCACTATTTTAGGATAATATGTTTCTATTTTAACTAATCAATTAATTACAAATTAATTATTAGTTAAAATAATAACCATATGAATATTTAATTATCAGTTAAACCAATCTCATTGGTCTAAGTTCATTTAACTTTCTGAAGTGCCTAAGTTATAATTAGGTGAATTTAGATTAACTAATTAATTATACTAATCAAATTTTAATAAAACACTTTTACTAAAGTCGGTTAACCTAAATGTTACTATAACCTTTAATGTGGTGTGATTACGAAATTTTAACTACTTAAAACCTAGTAGTTTATATGCAATTAATTTCATAACGTAATACATATAAACATATTAGACAATCTTAATAAATCTATAGTGTGATGTGATTACCAAATTTTAACTACTTAAAACCTAGTAGTTTACATGCAATGAATTTCATAACGCAATACATATAAACATATTAGGACAATCTTAATAAATCATATTTCTACAGATGAGATGCATGATTAAATAAAATCGTGTGAGATTTTCATGTATAGCATGTGATCGACTAATGCATTGACATATTATCAAACATAACAATTAAATAAAATAATAATGGACCGAGTGACTATTGGGTATCTCTAAATGACAACCCTTAAATAAAGAAATAAAATTACAAAGAAGACTTCAAGAATATATATTTCTCAAATATTGTCTTCTCCTTCTGATATCCATATTCATAATCTTCAAGCATTGAACAAAACCATTTTTAATTAGAAAAACTATTTTTTTAATTAAAATAATTTCTATAATTCTCTCTTTCAATATAGTTGACATTGACATGGTCAAATAAATATTTTATTTGATTTGGTCAAACTTGGGTCAAATCCAATCAACCTACTAATTTTTAATTTTCATAAAATCAAAAATTAATAATAATTTTAAATTACATTATTTTCAAAATTTAAATGGATAATTAAAAAGTTTTGAGGTTTAATGAAATACATAGGTGATAGAGTTGGTTGTATGGTTTATTGAAAACTTTCCTAAAACGTGACAAAAGTTTTCACCGACGATGGGACTCTCCAATCGCCGCCCATCACCACCGCTACTCATCTCACCACCGGTAGCCGCCTGCCATGCCGGGCAGACACTATTCACCGCTGGTATAGTACCGCTGGCATTGTTCACCACCGCTAGAACAGTAAATTTCTGGCGTGAATAGTGTTTTCACGGATGAACAGCATCTCGTGCGAATAGTAAATTTCTGTCACTCATCTCGTGCGTTCTTCATCTTCTTGCGTTCGAAATAATTACAATAATATTTAAAATAAAATTACAAAATTCCATGCCTCAATTCAGCTTACACAAAATCTAAGAAAAATTAAAACCAAACCTAACTCAATAATCACCATACAATCAATGATCCATTATTTTTCATACATTCAAAAAATATAACTATTCATCATCATACAAATCGAATACTATATGAATAATGCAAGAAAAATCACATAGCATTTAACGTATAAATATATAAAGAACACTCTGATACCACTTATTGGTCGTTACGGCTCGTGCGTAGTGGAAGTGTGAGGGCGCGTGGTCTTTTGAAAAATTAAACTTCTAATAAAAATCGAATATTTTAATAAAACAAAACTTTCACAACGCCACGATAAGCAAATAAATTTTTTTATTGAAAATACATTTTCAATCAATCATGATCCATTATATATTTTAAGTTAAATCTACAACATACAAAATTATGAATCATATACCTCTTATAGTCTATATCAAGTGTCCTTGCAAAAATCAATCGATCCTCCTTTCCCACAAAATCGTTTCAAAGATCAGAAGACTCTGAGATCCACATCAAGATCTTCCAAGTCAATCCTCAACGCACTAGGACGTGTGTGGGCACGTAGAATATTACAAGATGATTTTTCTGTCTCTAGATGCTCTCAACACATGAGATCTAGAGATTTACCAAGAATTTTAGTGAGATGATTCTCTAAAAGAGCGTGATGATTATTCTTTTAGAGATTTAATTAATGTTTAATCACAGAAGAAATCTCTCTGACACCAATCATATTTTCAATTCAACTCTTGATTGACGAGTCGATGATCTGATCAATTAATTCTCTCATCTTCCTTTTAACAACTAAGGTCATTAGAATAATATATGTATATATTTTAGATAATGGCGTATCAGATTTTTAGGGATAAACTGAAATAATATTTAATTATAAAAATACCAATTGTAGTGGGACCTACTACAATTGCGCATAATTGCAACGTCACATGGTACTGTAGTGTGCTGTGAGCCAGCAAGGTAGTGTGCCTCACAGCACCGCTGTAGTGTCATGTGACACTCTAGTGTTGCGCACTCACTACTGTAGTGCCGCGTGGCACCACAATAATACATGTCAATTTCTGATATTCTATCAGTGATTAACACGTGACAATTAACGTGAATTAAATAATTATTTTATTCAGATAATTATATAGATATCAGTTAATTTAAAATGAATATATCTGATTATCCATATTAACTAACTTATCTGTTATTTCACAAATAACAGATTTAAATTATTTAAATTATTATCTAATAATAATTTATTATCTAATTTCATAAATTAAATATTTTATTTTACTAATCAATAATTAAAAAAATCGATAATTATTCATATATATAATTTCTGAAAATTATATTTAAATCTATAAATAATTAAATTAATTAATTAATTAGACATAATTATCTTATAATTATGTACTTGCGCCTGTCCAGAAATACTCACACCCTAGACAGCATAGTATGGAAGTGACTTGAAGACCATGGACCTATAATCCTAAGCTCCAATAAACCAGATTATTAATTAAACTCTTTAATTAAATAATATTATTTATTAATTTCATTATTAGTCCACTATAAATATGGAATTGCCCTCTTAGAGATTATAAATATATTCACATAGTATTCTCATGTAGTCGACTGACATAATCATTTCATATAGTTATGTCCTCCAATTATTGGTTCATAAATTAGAACTGGTCAAAGTTATCGTTTTACCCTTCTAATTACCTATTTATCCTTAAGTACCATTATTTCACTAGTGGTTGGCTGATTTATAATCTTATTATAAATTTGAGCTCAATAACTATTCAGTTTCAGAATTAACATTTAAGGAAACCAATATACAATCCATTAGGAAAGTTTAGATTCTAAATCTTGTAAGATCATGTCCACAGTCATCTACATCACTGAATCTCTAAAATAAAAGTCACTAGTTTAATTAACAAATAGACCTTAACGAGTGAATCAAAAGATCTAGTAGACAAGCATAGGAGTTCATGAATACTTAGGATTCAGACTTATCTACATGTGATCATTGAATTGATGTGTGTTATCTTTATAATAAATGGCACATTAATAAAGATATCAATTCACATCGGTCCTGTCATATGTAAACTTATTCTATGAATTACCTTCACTAAAATGTTTATCCACATCAATGATCCGGATCTAGATTACACGCATTCATAATGCTTAGTGAACCGTACTTGCAATCATTCATTAAAGATTCTATACATTAATATGTTGCTGATAATTTTATTCATTATCTATGATGTAATCCTCTCGTACTAATACAAGATCATAATCTCATTAATGAATATGTAATTTTCATATATTTATATAAATTACGCAACAATAATTTAAAAGAACAATTATAAGAAAAATATAATCCTCCTTAAATTTTATATCAAAATGTCAATACACAAGATTTGAGGGCATAACCGCCAATAGTTTTGTTCTCTTAAAGACAACATGTTGAGTGTCATAGGCTGGTTTGGTTTCATTATGGATCCATTTGGACATTTCCCCCCTTTAACATTACAAGGAGACACTTTGGAGGTAGTTGCCTTCACCTAATGAGGTATTTTCAAGCAAGAGTACTTATGATATGTTGTCATCTCAAAGACAACATGTTAGTGGTATAGGCTAGTTTGGTTTCCTGGTTCTATTCCCAAGTCCTCTTTCATCACATGGTTGGCTTGTAAATAGAAGCTCCCAACCTGAGATCGTATAGCAAGTTGGGACTGGGGAGTAGAGCATGCTTGTGTGTTCTAAGGGCTTGAATACCTATTCTGTACAAGTGCAACCACCATGGGATGTTTGACAAACTCCTAATCAGATCTATATCATTTGGATACATATATAAAAAACTCAAGTTTTCAAAAAAAAATTACTTTAATTATTTTTAATTAAATCTGATCTTAACCGTTCATTTTAAAACAAACGAAATCACTCATGAGCAAACACAAGGAATCCAATCCAAATATCTCATAGAAAGTGGTAAAAAGGACCTTTAATATTTTTTAAAACTCCCAAATTTTAGATACAATAAGATATTGACAAGTTAAATTGATAATCTTGTGAAATAAATTTGATTTAATTTAGGAGTCCAATAACATTAATATTTACTGAATCGATGATGTTGACTGAAAATTTAAGAAAAAGGATAGGGAAATTACTGTAGAAAAGAAAAGAGAGAGATGCATGGGGATTTGGATTCTTTCCTTTCAGTAACTTACAAAGCTATGATTGTTGAGGAGAGAGACTTCATCATTTTCTTTGATTTTGCAATTTCAAATTTTAATTTAATGTAGTCGCCTCGAGATCTGCGCTCTCTTTATTTAATTCCTTTTATCTTCTCTGCAGTGTGCCGTACTGCTTCATACCATACGATACTGTTTATGCCGCTTCTATTCTCATTTTTCACCCTTCTAATCAATTCATGCTAACCTTCTCTTTATTCATTTTAATGCAAACTTTTCTCAGTAGATGTAGAGATTTTATTTGAGATGTTTATCCTAAAAAACACTACAATATGATATAATAAAGAAACTGAACAAAATATAATATGAATATTACATATTAATTAAAAAATATTGTTTAATATTATATTATACTTATAGTTAAAAACATTAAATGTTAGTTTACGATATTTCAACAGTTTTATATTCCGTGCGTCTTTTCAAAGCATCATATATCTTTGAAGTTGTTTGACATCCTCCCCATCAGGTTGCATAAGGTGAATACAGATGAATCGATTTTTGGTAGTCATGGGCTTGCAAGTTGTGGATGCATTTTTCGTTCGTCTAAAGGATTTGTTAAGAGTTGGCGTATGTAATACTTTCGAGACCGAGTTGGCTGGTGCTATTTATGCGATTATTTATACTTCGACCTTTTGATGGAGAAACTATAGTTGGAGAGTGATTTTTACCCATGTGTCATGTAGTGCCATACTTCGTTTTAGATCCTGAAAGGTCCTCTGGCGTTGGCGTACTGCTTGAGATATATGTTTAAACTTAATCGATCAGATGAACATTGTTATACTCATATTTATCGGGAAGTTAATTGAGTTACAGATTGTTTGGTATCCGGTGCTCCTAATATAATTACTTCTAACTTGATGATGGAATGCTTCAAATTTTTGTTCTTCGTTTATTACCGATGATATTTGTAATAAACATTCTTTTAGATTCTGTTGATTTTCATCTTTATATTTTATTTTGTCGACTCTTTTATTTTAATTTAATAATATGTCTGGATATGTTAAATGATGAGGGTACTAAAATTGTACCAGCGTAGCTGAGATATCAGATATCCTGATATACCTACTTATTCATATCATGATCAACCTTATTTAAAAAAATATTTTATTTTCTAGCATATTAATTGAATAAAATATTTTTTAATTATTAATTATTCACAAAAATGATTTTTTTATATTTTTCTTAAATTCTAGTTTAACTTGATATGTCTTCAAAAATTCTATTTAAATTATAAATTTGCTTTAATTTTTTTTCAATATTTTAGACGAAAAAGGTAGCCGAACCACTTCCCTCAAGGTGCTAGCATACGAAAGATGGCTTTTTGGCAGTGAATTTTCTTATTACTATCTTAAATTGTAGATTTAAATTTCATAAGTACTTGTTTTCAGTACTACATTTATTCAGTCTAGTCTAATTCTTGACATAAGTTATGTTTTTGTTAATACGATGTGTTTGCCGTGTTAAAAAATACAAGACCATCTTAATTATGTTGAATTTATGATGTTAACCGTATGAGAATACTAATTATGATTGTCATATCTTTTATTCTGAACTGCAAAATACAATTTACTGTCTGTTTATTTTTATCATTAATGATAATCATGGTGATTTTTTTGTCAAAATAAAGATATAATAAATAAATTTAAGACCTCCTTTTTATATGACATTATCATAGTGTTAAATACTATAATATTTTTTATTTATTTTAGATTGGTATTTTTATTTTATCTCATTATATAATTTTATGAACTTTTTATAATAAAAATAATTTATCAAATCAATGGATCCGGAATTTTTGTAGAGGTATATCGTTGGATCTGATTTTCACATCGGAAACTACCTCAATGAAAAGAAAGATATTTTTTTTATAATATTCTTATTTTTCAGCTCAATCTTGACCGTGGAATATAAAACAGAGAATCCAGGTTTAATGTACAACCCTTTGCCCTAGGTACCAAAGCTATAGCTATCCCAACATCAGTTCAAATCTGACAATCGATTTGAGATTAACTAGATTTGATACCAAAAGCTAAATCTACTTATCTGATTTATTGTATATTTATTTTGACTTTATCAACTCTCAATAAATACTCAACTTCCCAGCAACGAGATTGTATATAAACAAGATTTTTTAAATTTAATATAGATTTTATAACGGAATTATAAATTGTTTATCATTTGACTCCTAGTATAATTATTTTAACTTGATAATTGAGTATTTTGAAAAAAATTTGTTTATTTTTGATAACGTTTGTAACATGATTTTTTTAGTGATTTAATTTTTTTATAATTTATTTTACTTACTCTTTCATTTTAATTTAATAGTATGTTGAGTTTGGTTGAATGATGAGTGTAGTATACAGAGGTTAGTTTATTTCTGATGTATATATTAATTTTTATTATCATCAATTTTATCTAAAAGATATTTTTAGGAAAAATCCAAATTTATTCTCTAAATCTTTTTTTTTAACTTTAAAAGTTTGAAAAATAATTACTTTGACAGGAAGCAAAAGATTTGGTAGTGAGAGAAGGGGCAGTGTATATAAGATGGCGCAGGGGCTGTTGAAGGTAACAGAGAGTTATTCGTTGAAAAGGGGTGTCCTGCTTTGCAAATATATTGCTGGTCGGTTGGTGAAAAAACACATAAAATTGGGCATTTTTGCAGCAGCCCAATAATAAACAGAGTTCCTTTATTTATTGCCAATGGGTTTCTCTGTTTATTGCCATTTGTAAAGAAAGTGTATTTCGTCTTCAAGTTTGAGATGGAGGATTTTGATTCAACGTTTTGTGGAGAAAGTAGTTTAAGAAAAAGTAAAGGAAGCTTTGGGAAGCATTCATGGCTGCTCTCCACCATTGCTGGTAAATTTATTCTCTAAATCTGTTTTGTTTTTTTTTCTTCTGGGTTTTTGATAAGTGGGTCTGTTGATTTATTAACTTTTGGTTTGGGGACAGCCTTTGATTAATTTCTTTTGGGTTAATATGAACTGGAAATAAATTAGTCAGTGGTAATTGATTTTACTTTTGATATTAATAGTTGAAAATATAAGGAGTTTTCCAGTGTAAACATTGCAGAACATTGGCTTGTAAGTGTAACAAGTGAAATAATTAATATTGCATTTGTGGGTATGTGAAGATTTCTTTGAAAATGGACATTCCAATGTTATTCCTTTCGCTTAGTATTAATTCATAAAAGGAAAAGAAATTATGAATTTAAATTTACATTTTGTGTTTTAGAGAGGAAATAGAAGATAAAAATAAAATAATAAATTTTTTAACTGTATGAATTCCCTCTTCTTTTGTTTCCTAGCAATTTTACTTCTGTTATAAGTTTAATAAATTTAATTTTCGTGGTTTAGGAAATTTAGAATACAACAACGGATAGATTTGCCCGAAGAAAAAACAAAAAAATTCGATGTTCAGTTACAGGGTTTGATTCAAACTTTCAAATTTTGAATGAGAAAAGGTATGAGAGAGTGTGAAGTAGCAATTCGAAGGCTATTTTTTCATGAATAATATTTGATTCCTTTTGTTGGTATTTGTAACAGCGACATTTCATCTTTTGCTTTCACATTCTTTGGCTCAAAAAATTATTCTGTCCATCGGCCATAACTCGGCATGGTTCTCACATTATCTAAATATTATCTAAATCTGATCTGTTGATTTAGATCTAAACGACTTCAATTTGTTTAAAATGAAATAAAAAAAGTAATCTATTATTTATTTTTTTAATCAGACAAAATCAAAAAGGTAAAAAAAGTTACCTTCAATTATGCTAATTAAAGTTACAAATCTTAACTTTGTTATGTGCAGTTTGGCTCGAAACCATGAGATTTTGCTTTCAACATTGTAAATTGTGTTTGAATTCTTACCTTCAACATTGTGAATTGTTTTTGAATTTTCACAAATTGTAACAGTAAATGTACGGATGTTGTGTGCCAAAAACATTAATTCAAATTTATTCAAGACAGAATTCTTGTCCTTGATTTTTCGTAATAATTAAGGACAAATTCAATTGAGCTAATTATATGAGTTGGAATGCAAATAATTCAATTTACTCCATGTCCATTTCACTTGGAAAATTAACTTTTTTTTGTGACGTGTTATTCAATCGTTCAATGTCGTATATTTTCTATTGAACTGTTACAATACGTCATTTTTATGTGTCATTCTGCTAAATTGTCTCTTGAATTATCATGTCACAGATTTAGACGAGAGAATCAAAGCATTAGCTTCAAAATCAGCCGAAGACGACGACGTTAACGACACTTTCGCAGAACGAGCGGAATCCTACTACCGAAAACGCCCTCAGCTCCTATCCCTCCTTCAAGATTTGTACAATGCCTACACTGCCTTATCTGATCGCTACGTCCAAGCCGTTGCCAAGCAGCACCACAGCGGTAAACACTCTTCACAGACTTCGTCAGTTGATCAAGTTTGTTATGATCAAGATGAAGATACCTCGTCTAGCCAGATAGATTCTGATGCAGAAAGTTCTCTCTCGTACCAGAAACCACTGAACTTTCCTACTGAAAGCTGCATTACTACCAAGGACAGTGATGTCTTTATCGCCGAGCTTGTCATGAAGAACGTGGAGTGTGACATCCTTTTCGACGAGGCTAACATGATGGAGCGGCACTGCTGTGAGTCCTCGAGGAAGATCGAATTGCAAAAGAGTTTGCTCGAGGTTTTGGAGTCGGAGAGGCTCATTTTACTGAACGAGAACGCGGGTTTGATGTATAAGGTGGCTGCAATGATGGAGGAGAACAAAGGGCTGGTGGCTGAGTCGGCTTTCGTTAAGTGCAAGGCGGGGGAGATGGCGAGATGCATGATGAAAATGAGGGAGGATCATAGGGTTTACATGCTTAGTGGTAAAATTGAGGATCTTCAGGGACAAATATATAGACTGGAGAAGAGAAACAGGGAGTATTATGAGCAGCTTGTGAGGAAAGATCAAGTGAAAGAAGAGAATAAATGTGGGAATAAAGAGAAGAATAAGGGTAAAACTGAAAATGAAGTGGGTATGGAGGCTTGTTTCCAAATTGGGAAGCTGAAATTGAGAAGAAATGGTGATGAGGGTATCGCTGGAAACAAGAAGAGAAATGATGGGAAGAAGATTTATAGGTGGTGGGGAAGAGTGAAGAAGAACATGGACATGTTTCTATGTGGGCTTAATAGTAATTCCGCTTAGTAAAATTTTACTGGTAATTTAGAACTTAAGCAAGTATATAGGTACTATTAGCTTGTTTTAGTTCATTTTGCATGAAAAACTTTTACAGCATCGGTGGGATATATGATATCAAGACTTTGGGATCAATCTTTTTGAGTTGATTTAATGTTATTTCTATTATGGCAATCTGTATATGAAGAGATCATGATCCTCTCTACTAATCTATCATGTTGAAAGTCGTACATAGATTCTTGATAGTTGAAAATATTGGTGTAGGTTTGGACTCTTTTTAGCTTAGTTTGGTGTAGGTTGTTTAGATCTGATCATATTATCTTTGAAAGCTTATAATTGTAAATGTGGATAGTTGTTATCCAAGATAATCTTTAAAAGCTTTTAAATGTAAATGTGGATAATTGTTATCCAACTAAACGATGTTTTTGGGAGCAGTTATCTCTTTGGGAATTAGATTTGGTTGAATAATTCAGAAATATATACCTTAATTCTAAAAATAAAAAATGTATATCTCTCTTCGATCTGGTCCATGTTCCGTTAAACATGTCTATCTCATATTTAAATGTAGACAAACTCAAGTTAGAAATGATAATTTGAGTAGTTCAAATAATTTTGTTATGTTTATTGTATCTTTTAAGTAATTATTTATATATTTCAATAGTCAAATCTAATCAGAAAAATACTTATATTTCATACCCGAAATAAGTTTTAAGAAAGCTCGAGTTTTAGCATAACTTAATCTCTTCAAATAACTTTTTTTAGTACATAATCTCGTCAAAAATGATAACTTGAAGAGTTCATCTAATAATTTTTATTTTTATGACTACTCACACCATTCAAATAACTAATTAAATATTTCAAGAATCAAACCTTTCAGAATTAGTGGGTAAGATGTATATTTCTTAGTTCAAAATTTGGGTAAAGATTTTCAAAAATCTTTATCCAAGAATATATTTTTGTAAATATCCCAATAACATTTGCAGTTAGAATTCGACAGAACTGGCTGCGTATCGCAAGGCTTTGATTGTTGATCACCCTAGTGAGGGTTGTAAGGGTTGTAGTGGCAGCAATGCCATCTAAGATTCATGCAATACGTGACCGTTAACGTGCAAACCTCATCAAAATACCGCGTAATTTTTCTCATATTATGTTCGAGGAAAATGGTAGTTTAGCTTTCGAGACTTGCTATTTGCCAACACTAAAGTCTAGTTGAAAACCCAAAAAGTTACCTATAATATATTATTATTGGATGATAAAAAGATGGTTTGTATGTACATATCCTCAAATCTTAAGTAGACTGGGAATTGTTAGATTTTTCTCATCGAGTCTGAAATGCGTCTAAAATTTGTTTTCGAACAAGTTCAAAAACTTCAAAACAGCGTTTTAGGACATCATATTCTTTTAGAAAAACATGGTTTCAGAGGGAAGATTCTTTTTTTTTTATTCATAACTTAGACGTAGAATGGCCTTCATGATAGAACAGCAATCAAGAAAAACAGCACAGTAACAACTATGAAGTGTCACAAAAGCATCAGATAGAAACATTAAAGATGACAAAAACAAAAATACACCTCTCGAAGGATGTTTATAAATATATAAAACAGAGAGAAAATCAAACCCTTCTAAAAATCAAACCCTTCTAAAAATCATTATGTCTAAGAAGAGGCATGGTTCTCTTCCGCGGCAGCCTCAAAGGTCTGTCCAGCAACAAGCTCTGGAACATCATCATCATCATCCTCTTGTGCATTAGTCGCACCAGTACCAGCTCCAGGTGACTGCTTTTGGAACTGCTCCGCCAACTTTCTCAGGTTGTCCAAGTTATCTGGCCCTGAAAGTTGAAAAGCAAATAACAGTGTGACCTCCGCTTAACAATCGCAACAGTTAACAAGAGAGTAAGAAACATAAAGGAGACACAACATACCCAATTGGTTGATGATACCAGGGAGAATATCCTGCAACTCTGTAATAGAAAATATTCATTTGTCAGGTCACTTAAAAGCTGATGGGGAGATGACCAATTGGTACAAATACAATGAAACCCTTCTTTTGCTGACAAAAGAATAATTTCAAAGGCACAATTCAAGGTTTTCAAAATATCCAATTAAACAGCAGACTAACAGAAAAAAGAAAACCACTCTAGGGAAGAATCAATATTCACTAGTTCTACAATATTATTTGAGAAAGAGGCATACTCTTTGTTTGAGGAGCACCACTAACAACCCAAGTGTTTGCAGCAATAGAAGCTTGAACTGAAATGCGCAAAAGAAATCAGCATTTAAGTTACAAAAGATTAAGCAAGAACAGACATTAGATAAGGTCTGAATATCCTCAAGTTGAATATACCCTTTGGGTTTAAAAATTGAATAACCACATCGTCCTTGAAGATGTTAACTTCCTCAATAGCAGGAATAGCATTCACTCCTATTCTCTTTAGGGTGCTCTGAAGCCTCTTGTCATCTGTTGTGGTGGTCTTGTGTACAGCCTTCTTCTTTCTGTAATTAGGAGCAGAGAATAAGAAAGCTAATTTGGTGATCAAAATAACATCTTTTTGGATAAGAAAATCACAATAACTAATTTAAAGTGAATTTCTTTTAGGAAAAAGGGGCAAAGGCAAGAAAACAAAGTTGAACTCATACTCCTATAAGAAAACCCAGGCCAGTTCCACAGGATAGTGTCGCACAATATCGCATTAATAATAAACCACCAAACAACCAAAGAAGCCAGATAAAACCAGACAGTTATCCACTATTCTAACAAACAAGGTGCACATTAGAGAAATTTTTTCATAAATAAGACAAGTACCATCAAATTCACAGCACCTCACCATGAATTGATGCATGAATTTGAGCATGATTCAAAATTTAAATGTGAAACGCGTCCCAAGCTCAAATTTACAAATATCTCCGAATTATAGATCCACTTACGAATTACGATGGCTTATGCAGTGTTAAGTTAGTCAAGATAAGTAGCAAGTACTAACTTTACGTTATCCAAAATGAGGAAGGGCAAATAAAAAACTGAACAGACTGACCTTCTAACACTGCCCTTTCCACCAGTGCGAACAGCACCGGCCATCTTCATAAGCCTCTCCCGATTCATCTCTGAAGCACATAAACGCAATTGAGAAAACAAGGACTCAAAACCTATTACAGAAAGTGCAATTGGAGAGAGGTGCACAAAATGTGATCACAGCATTAAAAGAAATGAAAATCAATGAAAAAAAGCAACTAAACCCAGTAATGAGGATAATTAAAACAAGGAAGACGTTTTGTTCATTGTGTGTCACCGGAGTGTCAACATGCCGGCGGCATTACGACGATAACTCGACATTCCAGTGATACACAGTCTTAAAGCTTCTACTCAGTCGGTTCCTGGCGAAATTACTTTGGACTAAATACCAGTTGAAAAATTTATAGAAAAACGATGGTAGAGAGGGAGAGCGAGAAAGAGACATAACCTGAAGGCAGGTTGGTCGCGGCGCAGAAGAAGCTGGAGGGCTAGGGTTGTGGTGCAGGTGGCTAAGGAAAATGAAGAAGGAGATAAGGGTTTTATTCAAGTTATTCAGGGCTTATTTTTTCGTTTTTCCTGTATTGGGCTTTTCTTCGTGTTGGGCTGTTCCTCAAAGTTTTTGGCTCTTTTATATCAGTAGTGTGCCTAATTTGGCTCTAAATAAAATAAAGAGAGAACTACGAAAATAACAGAAAACAGTTGTGAATTGTAAAAATGTAAAATGTTTTTCTTGCAAAAATAGTCAGAATAAATTATTTACTTACCATATCACACTGGAGTAAATGTAAATCACTATTTACAGTTGTATATTTTTTTTAAATAAATTAGTTACCTCAACCATTTTTGTAAAAAAAAGTTTCCGACCATTTTTATAGTTTATGCTAAAAATTTAGCTTTTTGTCATTTTCCGTATAGGAAATCTGTTGTTTTATTAGTAATTTTAAGAGGTTTTAATCAACCAAAATGGTAGTGATTATTTATATGATTATTAAATTTATATATGATTGATTGACAAATCATTTAATCGATTAAAATTTTGTGTAATCTTGACCAAAATAACTTTTAGTTGAACTACTATTTTATACAACTATACTAATGAGGTTTTCCATTTTATCTATTCTCATGTATGGCACATCTGATGATCATTTCTTATCAGATGTAGATTTTGAGTAATCACTACTGAACTTAATATGAAGTTCAATCGAAACTCTAATTAATTCTATTCTATAACATCTCGCTCATTGTTGTTGGCGATGAAATCGTTAAGGCAGTCTAGAATTCTTTGTATAAAATGGTTTTCTCTATTTCTCAATCCAATGTTTTTACAATTCTAATTTAAATTGCAAACTGTTGTCAAGAAAAAATGGTCAAAGTTACTACAACTAACTATGTTTAGATAATCAACAAAATTAAAGATAAATTGTCTGTTGTCTCAAACGATGTTAATGATAAAGAGTGAAGACATCTTTCTCGATACTGTCAATAGTTTATATTACCGATGATAATCTTAAGTTCTTAGATGTGTACACCTATCTGCCGAACTTATCCTTAATTTTTTTTCATGTCACCGATTTATTCGATTAGTCATTAGCTCAAAAGATCTCATCATAAAGATAGCTCGGCCCCATCTCAAGATTAGCTAAGTACATTGACATGTATGGAGATTAGCAAAGTCATGTTCATTACAACCCACTCTAAAGATCATGTTCATAACAATTCATGTTTAGGCCGTCCAGTTGATGCTTAGATATTATTGATCATGCTCATAATATCTCATCCTAAAAATCATTTAGCTCTCCTACTAGTTTTTCTTTTCCTTTGAGACAATGTTAAGAGTTGCTATTATTGTCTCCAATCTTCTTTCTTCTTCATTGCACACCAATTCTTTCTTGAAAATCATAATTTTTCATATTTGATGTGACTTCTTTTCTATCCAGCAATTATTTTTTGATAATCAGCGTGTCTTTAGATATGATGTTGACCTTTCTATCAAATTTTTCTGAAAAAGCATAGTTTCTTCATCTATGATGTTGACTTCTTTCTTATTCACGACAAATCAACCGGCAAAATTCTCTATCTAGGGTAGATAGACTTGGCCACCTATGTAACTCAGTTCTTAAACAAATCTTACTGAGTCTGATATTTCTATAAAACTTCTCAGATAATTGCGTTTGTGTTAAGTACATCAGGCCTTGTTTGGTAGTTTGATATCGGAAAGCATTAAAAATAAGACAGTGCTATTTTAGTACTATCCAATGGCCAAAAAATTTAGCGACTAATACGGTGGAGTAGTCCGCCAACGGAGGATAATTTAGTCGCCTCTAAAAAGGTGCTAAACGGGACTAAGCTTCATTCACGAAACCTCACGAAGCACACACGAACGATCCCGAGCAAAGACCCAACGATTCCGAAGCCTCTCTCTCGCCGGACCTGGCAGCTTCGTCGTCGCAGGTGAGACCTTCTTCCTCTTTCTTCTTCTTTTCATTCTTCTTAGATATAGGTTTTTGTTTGTCTGAATTTCTGATAAAAAAAACTTTGGGTTTCTGAATCTTTCGATCTTTGAATTTATATGTTTCTTTTTTTTTCCTTCTGAATCAATGAATCTATGAAATTAGGGATTATTTATGTGAATTTATTAGTTGAATTAATTTTTTTAGATTTTAGATTTTGGGTTTTCTTATTTTTGGTGTTTGAACAATTTATCTTCAGATCTCGTTTGAATGGCTGAAAATCACTATCGTAGTTAAGAAATTTTTGAATTTGTTTTGTTTATGAAACTCTGAATTTCGTTTGAATGGCTGAAAGTCAGCTAATCAGTACTGTCTTCATATTTTTTATGTGTATTTGTTTCTGAAATTCAGTAATTGTTTCTGAATCTTCAAATACATTTTTTGTGTGTGCCGTGTGGGGGGCGGGGGTGAGAAAGAGAGGCTTCCAGAGAAGAAAAGAACGGAGAGGAATCCATGATGCTTACATTTAGAGAGGCTAGCAGAGAAGAAAAGAATGGAGAGGAACCCATTAAGCTTCTGTGTAACATTTTTTTTCAGCTTCTGTAACATTTTTTCATCCTTTTATCCTCCCATCAAGACTTGATTATATTCACCCAAGTAATAATAGCTTTGTTTGAGGGCTGAAAATTATGATTTTGATTTGTGTTTATTGTGGATGGTTCCCAGTTGTTATAAATTTGGGTAAGTAGTTTTTACTTTTTATTGGCTTACTTTTTATTGCTCTTTCCATATTTGTGCGAGTTATTTTTCTTTATTATTAATTGAGATAATAAAAAGTAAATGATACGAATAATCATTGGGCGTTTTTGAACCAAAATAGAGTAATATGTATTATTGGACATATTTGATGATGTAGTTGCATGAGACCTTTGTTATGATAATGTTTCTTTTAAACCTTGTAATCTAAAGCTCATTGAGTCTGAATAAAAAGTGTCAAATCTAGGTTAAATGTTAGGTCAGATGTTGAGTCCAAGTTAAAAAATTGAAAAAAATGTATGAAACCGTTCTTCGTCAGAGATGAACATGGAAATGAGATAATATTATGATTGTTTATTTTGTGATGTATTGGTGATTATGAACTTGAAATGAGATAATATTATGAAATAATTTTTGTATGGATATTATTGAAAATGACGTAAATGAATGATGATGTTTCTTGATATTTTTTAGTGTATTAATTATTGTTATTTAGATAAGTTTAAATTTATCTATTATATTTTTTATTAGCATCAATTAGATAATTTATTTTATAGTTAAAAAGTTAAAATAACATGTTAATGAATTTCAAATATATTTTTGCGGGTTAAATCATGACAAACAGTTTTATAATACAGTATTATGACGTGTTAAATATTTTACAAATAATATAATTTTTTAACTAATACATAATTAAATATTAAATAATATTATTTAATTAAATATAATATATTACGATTTGATAGATTTAATACAATAATATTTTGAGTAACTATGGTGGTAAAGGGAAAAGAATGAAAATGAATTCTCTTCTTCCTTTCCTCATCTTGTGTTTTATTATGTAAGGAAAGGGAAATTAATTGTGGGCCCATTAAATTTTATTCCTGAGGAAATGACATTTAATTCATCCATCTCACCTTTAGAATTAAGTTCCATTTCCGGAGTGAAAACCTCTAAAAATTAATATTCTGAAATTACCCTATGAGTTTCAATATAATTACAAAATATACCCTCCACTTTAGATAAATTAACAAAAAAATCAACCAATTTTAATTAATAAATTAAAAATACATTAGCTTATTTTATGTAAATTACAGAATCAATTTCTTTTAAGTACTAATAATTTATTTATTTTTTAATTATTAATGACTCACTTTAGTTATTATTAAGGAACTTCATAAATTACTCTATTTCGTAATTATTATTAATTTGTTTTAATTAGTAAATTAATAATATATTTTACTACTAATTTAGTTTAAAAGTACATTATAGATACATTTAAATTAAAAATTAATTTACAAGTGTGAATAATACTTTATGTTGCAAGGTTTAAAAAGCGAAAGGCGGGTGAACAGATAAAATTTCACGTGACAAGATCTAGACCGAAAATTTCATCGAAGAAAAGATAGAACGAGAATCATATGATCAACTAGACGGTTATGAAGAAGAGGTCAATAAGACGAAAGTGCATGAATTACCGATGTGGCAATCCAAAGAGAAACTAATCAAGATCATTGGATTGATCAGACGATCAAGATTTACTTGATTGTTATTGTTGATAAGCTAGATCTTAGGAAATATTCTGTTGATAATATTTCAGATAGAACTAAATAAATTATATCAGATTCTATATAACTGATTGAAGGTTTATAAAAAAGAGGCATATATAACAACATACAAAAAAGAACACCATACAGCTAAGAGACACAGACCGCCACAAAATATAAGAGAATATCATAATTCTTCCCTTTAAGGGTTTTTCACGTAAATTATGGTGTCTCTATTATCTCATTCTCTCTTTAAATTAATATATTTATTATTCTTTTGTAAAGGATTTCATATACCGAAAAAATCTTTTACATTTTGGTGCTTTCATTGAGAGCGAGAGAAAAACTCAAGAATTCCCTTCTAAAACGCTCAAAATTGAATCAGACACATTATCAACAATGGAAGCGGAAGCTGAAACAAAAGTAAAAGTTGAAACGGAAGCAGGAACGAAAAAGTCAACGGGATGGAAACTTAAAACAGAAATAGAAACAAAAATGACAATGAGTGCGGAATTGAAAATGGATGCGAAGAATGGTAAACCCGTACCTCACATGTTTAATTAAAATGCTTCATCGACATACACTTTTAATTTTATCAACATTCAATAAAAAAATCTAATCGCGTATTTATATAGTTGAGATGTAGTAGTTTTTCCTCTACCTATTTTGAGTAAAGTAGAAATTCTGCAATTTCTTTAACTTGATTGAAAAGCAATAACTTCATGGATATGATGAAAATCTGAATAATTAAAGTAAAAATATGATTTTGTGTTTAATTCTAGAATTGCAATGAAAATACAATATCGATTTCCTCAAAATAGATTATTTTTATCATTAAATGAGGCTAAACTTGTGAAAGAAGAATTATCGAATAATTATTCAGCCAAGAACAATAAATAATAAAAATATATCTCTCGGAGATTTTCTCTCTTTTTCTCTTTTTTCTCTTTCTCCATATACAGGAAATAATGGACGGAGGTTTAGACGACACAAATTTCACAAGCGACAAATTCAATTCTCTATATAGCTCCGTCAAAATCAGAGATCAACAAAAGAGAATACATTAAAAGCGGAATTCCTGTCAACAGCAACACCATCGTTTCAATGGACGATCGCAACATAAATACCCACAATCTAGAGTTCAGAAATGGACAATTAAAAAAAAGAGAAGAATGAGATCAGAAAAGAAACCTGTTTGAAGGAAGAATGAGTTAAAAAACGTCAGAACTGATAAGAAAAGAAGAGCTCCTTAAAGTTCATACCAGAAGAGTTTAGAAAGCTCAAATCATAGGAGCTTAGAAAGCTCAAATCATAAAAGCTCAGAAAACGCATATAAAAAAACTCATAAAGTTTAGACCAGAAGAGTCCAGAAAACTCATATCAGAAAAGCTCATAAAGTTCATACCAGAATAACTCATAAAGTTAATACCAGAAGAGCTCAGAAAGCTCGTAAAATCCAGACCAGAAGAGCTCAGAAAGCAGAGATTAGAAGAGCTCAGAAAGCTCATAAAGCTCAAACCAAAAGAGCTATAAAAGCATAGATCAGTAGAGCTCAGAAGCTAAAAAAATGTTTCAAAAGAGAAAAGTTGAATTCAGAGTTTTAAAAAAGTCGAAGTCAGAGCTTCCGAACAGAAAAGCTAAGGTCAGAGCTTTATAACATAAAAGTTAAAGTCAAAGCGTCAGAATAGAAAAGTTGAAGTCAGAGCTTCAGAACAGAAAAGCTAAAGTCAGAGCTTCAGAACAGAAAAGTTGAAGTTAGAGCTTCACAAGAGAAAGTAGAAGTGAGAAATTCAGAACATATAAGTTTCAGCGCTTCAGAAAAGAAAAAGCTAGAACTTTAAGAGTATCAAAATTTTAGAACAGAATTTGGAAAGAATTTCAG
Source organism: Datisca glomerata (assembly GCA_003255025.1). Taxonomy (NCBI): domain Eukaryota; kingdom Viridiplantae; phylum Streptophyta; class Magnoliopsida; order Cucurbitales; family Datiscaceae; genus Datisca; species Datisca glomerata. The sequence continues at coordinate 693,165 of QANY01002371.1, forward strand.
AATAGAAATTCTTTAGAAAATATAAAATTGTTAAGGAAAGAATTTCAGAGAAGAACTTCCAGAGAAAAGAAGAGCAAAGAAGATCATGTTCCCTTCAGTCAAGAAAGCTGCCGCTTCAGAACGAGAAAGTTGCCACTTCGAAACGGGAAAACTGCCACTTCATTATAGAACAGGAAAGCCAAAAAGACAGCCATTCAACTTTTTAGAAAGGAAGGGTACGACTTGATAACCCTTCAAATGGACTTTATGAGAAAATAAAATATGTACAAACAACGAGAACGAAAACGTCCTGACAACGAAAACGGAAATGTCTTAACAACAGAAGTGACAACGAGAGTGGAAATGGAAACTGAAACGAAAAAAGATGGAAGAAAAATTACATGGCGAGTCACATAATTATAAATATATGAGAGTCTGCTTCATGGAGAATTTTACAGAATTCAAGTTTGGCTCCAGATCAATAGTATAGTAGTCTTCGTATAGTAAAATATACTTAATTACATCTTTCAAATTAATTTTTTTAAGAAGACTTACATAGCATATAAGATATCATGAGAAAGTAGATGTCTATTGTTGAAGAATTTTGCAGAACTTGATTTGAAGCTCATTAAAAAAAGTTATGACGATTCTCATGGAGGCTGTTCAGGAAAATATATTATGCAGAACCTTAAATTCAGAAATTACACTACATTGACTGGGGGCCAACTACTGATGAATCTTATATCAACAGAAATATACATAAATCTACTTTTTGAAGAATTTTACAGAAATCAATTTGAAACTCCTGATTGAAAGTTATGACAGCTCTCGTTAGTGTTATTCAGGAAAGTAAACATATGAAGGCTTTCAAATTTAATTTTTAGACTGTCAATTTAGATAATATTACATAATAAAAAAATATCATTATAAAGATATAGATGTCTATTGCTTGAAGAATTTTGCAGAACTTGATTTGGAGTTCTTGAGAAAAAATTGATAATTCTCATGGTGGCTGCTCTATAAAGCAGATTATGTCGAACAATCAATTTTGAAAAATAAACTATATTTACTGGAAGTCAACTACATGGTTAATCTTACTACATCGAAAAGATACAAAAGTCTACTAATCGAAGAATTTTACGGAATCCGATTTGGAGATTTCGATCAAAAGTTACAGTCATTTTGGTACATATCACTAAAAAAAGTAAGGCAATTCACGTCTTTCAAATTGAATCTTTAGGTTGCTTCATTTAGACAATATTATATGACAAACTATATATTGTTGAAAAGAATATGGATGTATACTTCTTGAAGAATTTTACAGAACTTGATTCTTAGCTCGCGAACAAAAGTTATAATAATTTTCATGAAGGTTGCTCAGTAGATAGATTATGCAGAACAGACAGATTTAGAAATTATACAGCGTCAATTGGAAGCTAATTACATGGAGGAACTAAGGACGTAAGTCTTTGGAAGGGGTAATTCATAAGTCATACTCTCAGAAGATACTACATGCGTAAGTCCTTGGGAAAGGCAATTCATAAGTTCTACTCTCAGAAGAAACTAAGGGCATAAGTCCTTGAGAGGGACAATTCATATGTCCTACTCTCAAAATGAACTGAGGGTGTAAGTCCTTGGAAGGGGTAATTTATAAATCCTACTCTCAGAAGGAACTAAGGGCGTAAGTCTTTGGAAAGAGTAATTCATAAGTGCTACTCTCAGAAAGAACTAAGAATGTAAGTTCATGGGAGGGGCAATTCATAAGTTCTACTCTCAGAAGAATTTAAGGGCATGGGTCCTTGAGTGGGGCAACACATAAGTCATGCTCTAAAAAAGAACTGAAACACAAATTGTGATGGATAAAAGATGAGAACGGATGAAAGAGAATGGACAACTAAAGAAAAAAAGTTAAGGAAAGAACTTAGGGTAGAAAAGAAAAGAAGTTGAGAAAAGAACTTCAAAATAGAAAATAAGTTGAGGAAAGAACTTTAGAATAGAAAAGAAGTTGAGGAAAGAACTTCAGGGCAGAAAAGAAAAAGAAGTTGAGGAAAGAATTTTAGGAAAGAAAAGAAAAGTTGAGAAAATAACTTCAGAGCAGAAAAGAAAAGAAGTTGAGGAAAGAATTAAGGAGCAGAAAAGAAAAGAAGTTGAGCAAAGAACTAAGGAGCAGAAAAGAAAAGAAGTTGATGAAAGAACTTCAGGGCTGAGTAAATAAAAGTGAAAAGAAAAGTTGGGCCAAGTAAAAAAAAGGTCAAGAAAAGGAAATTTAAGTAAAGGAAGGACAAGTAAAGCCAAGTAAAGGGAGGCCAAGCAAAGGAAGGCCACGGCTTCAACGTTTTAGAACGGGAAGGCCAGGAGTAAAGGAAAAAGAAGCGAGAAAAGAAAGGGAAAAGTTAAAGCAGAAAAAGGAAACTGAAAAGGAGAAATGCAGAAATATGAAATAAAAAGGTGCAAAGCGGAGGAAAGAAATTAAACAGGAAAAACTCTATCGGTGAACTGGTAGTAAATCAAAATAGGGTCATGGTTCCATGGAAGGAGCCTAAGTCTTTGGGAATATCTACAAACGCCATTCTCAAAAGGAAATAAAAATGAGGTTATGGTTCTTTATTTGAACCTAAGTCATCTTCTCAAAAGAAAACGACAGTTTGTAATTCCTTCTCTCAGAATGAAGATAGGGTCATGGTTCTTTATTTGAACCTAAGTCCTTGAGAAAGCATGTATATCATAAGAAAATTAAATTCTTATCCTCGGGAACAAATTTTACAAAAGAACATAGTTATTCTTAAGAGAACTGGGAGCCAAAAGTTTCATAAGTATTTAAAAATGGATTTCGTTGAAAGCTTGAAGTCGGCATAGTACCGGATTTTGATCCCTAAATTTTGCTAAGTCTTTGAATGAAATACAACAAAAGGGAGTTCGATAGAAGAAAAATTACACAAACAGACTAATTCATATTGATCGAAGCAGAAGTACAATTGTAAAATATGAAACGAGAGAAGGAAAAAGAAAACAAGAAAACAGTAGAAACTCTACCAACAAATGTAGAACATCAAACTCAAACTCATGCGACGCAATTATAAAATGATACACTTGCTCCTTACTCATCTCAATAAATTATTTTGTTATTGTCCTTGTACAACATTATTGTCACAAATCTTAACGTACGAGGGAAGGAAAATGAAAAATGAAGAAACTGTAAAAACTCTATCAATGAGTCTATAGTGAAAGGAACAAAAAAACATAACAGCAAATGAAGAAGAAGTAATCATCATCGATAGCAAACTGATAAAAAAATTGCTCGACAACTACGAAAACATTTGTGAGTGGGAATAGAAAAATGCAATGGCAGAATGAAAAGGGGAAACCACCACTAACAACAGACAATCGAAAAATTACATGGAAAAATAACGTCGTATGTTTTCGAGAAGCGTGTAAGAGCAGAAATGGGTAGACGTAACATCAAAATAAGAAAAGACAAATCATCACACATCAACAAATAAAATTCCGTTGAGTGTAATGAGGGCCAATGAACAGACAAAATTTCACATGACACGTAGTAAAATCTAGACTGAAGACTCCATCGAAGAGAAAATAGAACGAGAACTATATGATCAATGAGGCGGTTATGAAAAAGAGATCAATCAGAGGAAAGTACATGGATTACCGATGTGGCAATCTAAATAGAAGCTAATAATCACCATTGGATTGATCAGGCAGTCAAGATTTACTTGGTTGTTATCATTGATAAGTTAGATATCAGGGAATATTATGTTTATCATATTTTCAGATAGAATTAGATAAACTGTATCAGATTATGTGTAACAGATTGAAGGCCTATAAATAGAGGCATATGCAACAACATACAAAAAGGAATAACACAGAGCTAAGAGTCACAGACCTCCACAAAATACAAGAGAATATCATAGTTCTTCCCGTGATTTTTCTTCACTTTAATGGTTTTCCACGTAAATCATAGTGTCTCTATTCTCTTATTCTCTCTTTAAATTATTGTCTTTATTATTCTTTTGTAAAAGGTTTTCCATACTGAAAAATCCTTTACAGTGGGTTCAAGGCGTTTTCTTTAAAAAACCCTAAAATATTTATATAAATCACAAAAAAGTTATACCAGCCATCCAATTGATAAATAATAGATAAAAAATTCTTTTCATCACTAGTTATTACTAGTTCATCACAAAAACGTAACAAAAATACGGTATGTGAATAATTCTTATTGCTATTTTGGCTTCCGGAATAGAGAAAAATAGAAAAACTAAGTAAAACAGAAAAGAGAACACATATGGGGGGCATGAATGGAGTTTTTTAAGCATAAATTAAAAAAAATAACACAAGTGGGGGACGAGAGATACTCCACTAACGTCAAAGACAAGAGACGACTTATTTATTGCTATTTAGTTTCTAGAACATAGAAAAACGGAGAAAACAAAGAAAAAAAGAAAATGGAAAGGGAGCCCTCAAAGAGAAACAAAAAACAGAGAAAACAAAGAAGAAAGAGAGAAGAGAATGAGAAGAAAAAATAGAGAAAAGAGAAGCATTTTCCCTTGGAGAAACAGAAAATGGAGAAAATAGGAAAAGAGAAGAGAAAAGATAAAATACCTCAATGGTAGTCTTTGTTGTTGTCCTGTTCTTCTTCTTTTTCTTTCATTTGGTTAAAACCCTAAGGGTACACTCCTTTTCGTCGGGTTCGGCTAAAAGAGAAAAGAGGAGAGAGACACTTCCACTCCCATAATTCGCCATTACCACTCAAATAATTTTGGGATAGAACCCACGACCCAAAGTAAAACACGAGGCTTACACCTCAAAGAAGCGTATGCCTCATGGAATAGAGACGTATGCTTCACCACGGTACCTTAGAGGTGCACCCCTCGATGCCCTAGACGAGCGCCTTGCCTCGATGTGCACCTCAAGGCGTGCGCCTTCTGCACCTTTTAAAACTATGATGATCACTTTGATTCTTGTTGTTAGTATACATATCATTGATATTAATTTTTTTCCGATACTAATTCTTGATAGTTAAGTAAACACATAAAATTTATTAATTTTTTTCCTTCTCATTCTTTTTCCCTTCTTTAAAATTTATTAAAGTTCAACAAACACACTCTAAAGTAAAATGACAAAGCTACTTTTTTCTTTCTCGCACAATTACACATTCTTCTTTGGAGCTATTACATTATGATGTGCGGGGTCCTGCCCTGAAATTTATCCGAATGATTAGTGATACTAGTCTCCTTAATAGATGACATGTCTTGATTTACTCGATTTCTTTTCACTCTAGCAAAATTAAGATGTAAATGCTGTTTTACATAACTTCAAACCTTAAATTGAGGAGTTGTACTTTATTTTATCAGACTTTTTACATGTAGGGAATGTTTGGTAGCCTTCTGGTTTATGTTTCTCTTTTTTATGTTTTTGAAATAAAACAGCTACTCATAATAAGAAAAAAAGGTTTACCAAATGCTTATTCCGAACTTAACGAATTTTGAAAACTATTTTTAAACAAATTTATATTATAAAACTTATTGAATACTACTATCAAATGTCTTTTTAATAATTAAATTTGGTGTAAAATATACTTTTACCCCCTACATTTTGTGATAGTTTTCATTTTCAACCATCCATTTAAAAAAAATTATAGATAAGACCCGACATTTACATTATTGTTCCATGTTTGTCCTTCCATAAGTATTCTGTTATCATAAGCTAACGGACCGCCATAGAAGGCTTAGTTAGCAATACGTGACAAATAAAACTTAGCCACATCACTCTAATTAGTTAGCCAATGGACACATCAACGAATACCTCTTTTTCCTTCTTCTTCCTTCTTCCCGAGACTCACAACAACACAACCTACGCTTTTCATAACCGTAACAACACCAAGTATGCATCACAAACTATTACTTTTGTAGATGCAAATGAATTGGGTGGTTGAGAAAAGGAACAATTCACATTTTTGGAGTCGTCACAGATTCAGTACCCTTCATAAATTACACCCACAAGGCTCCCAGAAAATAATGCCATGTGTAAAGGATTTTTTTTGGGTATGAGGAATCCTCTACAAATGAATAACGAAGATAATAATTTAGAGATAGAATGAGAGAATAAAAATACCATCATTTACGTGAAAAACCCTTAAAGGGAAGAAAAACCACGGGAAGATTATTAACATTCACTGGTGTAAAGGATTTTACACAGTTGTTGATGAGAGAAGAGAGGAAGGGCAATGCCTTTAGTTGAGGTTTTCTTCAGTCTCTCTCATTCTCTTTTTACATGAGTATGTACTTATAGGACTTACAATAACAAGAATAACAAAGATAAAGGGGGATGATCACCCCTATATATTTTCGGCTGATGGGATCTTTTTCAAGTCTAAGCTCACATGCTCAGTTTATCCACTATATTGTCTTTGTCACTTCTGGAATAATCGTAGCCATAAGATCCATCCGACAGTTCTGATAATCTTCCTTTCCATTTTCTCATTTTCCATCTGTCTCGCTCAGCTGCCAATTTAATCACACCCACTATTTCTTGTGGTTTCGAACCAATCAGTCAGAGCCACTTGATGGCCTGCCAATCTATCTTGTCCGGGTAACTCAACTTACCCAATTAATTACGAGCACTTAATTGTTGGTTTGAACCCCTTTTTCTCGTAATGTTGTTCTGTCTTATCCATGAGGTAATGATTCCCCGTTCTTACGATGTCGGTTCCCATTCTAGAATCGATGATCCCCGTTCTTGTGATGTTGGTTCCTGTTCTGGAGGCGATGATCTCCCATTCTCAAGACGTCGGTTCCCGTTCTGGAGGCGATGATCTCTTGTTCTTGAGACGTCGGTTCCCGTTCTGAAGGCGATGATCTCCGTTCTCGAGATGTCGGTTCTCGTTTTAGAAATGATGATCTCCCATTCTCGAGACGTCAGTTCCTATTCTAGAGGTGATGATCTCCGTTCTCGAGATGTCGGTTCTCGTTCTGAAAGCGATGATCTCCCTTTCTCAAGATATTTTGTGACTCCAGTCAGTCATCCGTTTCTGCTTTTTCGACGCTTCTCATGAGGCCTGGGTGAGTCCATTTTATTCCACGTGGCAGTGAAGTCTTTTTTACTTGTTCATTTGCCCCTCATTGTGCTTCGACGAAGTTCGTCGAAGTGCAATGAATGCTTCTAACACATGTCTGATTTTGGTAGGTTGGGTTCTCTTCTTTTTTTTATAGAGTCTTCGATCTAGATCCTGTCATGTATCATGTGAGATTCTGCCTGTCCATTCTGAGAGAAAGATTTTAGGTTCTAATCAAGAATCACAGTCTTGTTTTGGACTTGAGTTTCAAGATCATCCGTTGAGTTTCAAGAAATATTTCATCTTCGCTTTCTTCAGTTGTTTCCATTATGAATTATTTGAGCATCGTTTGATCCGTTTAAACATCCGTTTAAACAAGGATATCTCTGTTTTGAAGATTCTGATTTCCTTATGAAAACGATGTATTTGTACACTCCCAAGGACTTAGACTCTTTTCATAGAGTCATGGCCCCATGTTGATTTCCTACGGGCTCATCGATAGAGTTCCCCTTGTTTCTTCATTTTTCATTTTTCTTCTCTCGTACGATAAGATCTGTGACATGAATATTGTACAAGAATAATATAATAATTGAAATAAGTAAGGAGTGAGTGTAACATTTCATAATTTCAGCAGCAGGAGCTTGAGTTTGATGCCCCACTTCTATTGGTAGAATTTTTCCTGTTTTCCTTGCTACGGACTTATTGGTAATGTTTCTCCCATTTCCCTATTTTCTTTTTCTGCTTTCAATTTCTTCCTTCCTTTTCTCGCTTCTTTTTCCTTTACTCATGGCCGTCTTTTTCTCAACTCCGTTCTTTAGCTCTTCTTTTCTGTCATTCTTTACTCAACTCTTCTTTACTGAGCTGAAGGTCTTTCCTCAATTTTTTTTTCTATTCTGAAGTTCTTTTCTCAACTTCTTTTCTGTTATGTTCTGAAGTTCTTTTATCAACTTCTTTTCTTTTATGTTCTGAAGTTCTTTTCTCAACTTCTTTTATTTTCTGTAATGAAGTTCTTTTCTCAACTTCTTTTATTTTCTGTAATGAAGTTCTTTTCTCAACTTCTTTTCTGTTCTGAAGACATTTCCTTTTCCGTTCGGAAAACATTTCTTTTTCCATTCTGAAGACATTTCTTTTTCTGTTTTGAAGATATTTCTTTTTTCGTTCTTCAGACTTTCCCATTCTGAAGACATTTATTTTTTTCGTTCTGAAGACATTTCGTTTTCCATTTGAGACTTTCCCGTTCTGAAAACGTTTCTTTTTTCGTTCTGAAGACATTTCTTTTTCCGTTCTTTAGACTTTCCCGTTCTGAAGATGTTTCCTTTTTCCGTTCTGATGACATTTAATTTTTCTTCTGAGAATGCCGTACGTAGACGCTCCTAAGGACATAGACTCCTTCAGTGGAACCATGGCCCTGTTTTGATTTCCTTCTAAGAACGACATACATAGATGCTCCCAAGGACTTAGGCTCATTCAGTGGAACCATGACCCCATTTTGATTTTCTTTTGAGAGTAGGACTTATGAATTGCCTCTCTCAAAGACTTACGCTCTTAGTTCTTTCTGAAAGTAGGACTTATGAATTGTCCCTCCCAAGGACTTACGCCCTTAGTTCCTTCAGAGAGTATGACTTATGAACTGCCCTTCCCAAGAACTTACACTCTTAGTTCTATTGTCGAAGAAGAAAGAGCGTTGACAGTCTGCACGTTATCATGCCATAAGTTTTAATTGAGAACTCCAGATCAAATTCTGTAAGATTCTTCTAAAAGTCAATTTTCATATGCTTCCGATAGTATATAATCCTCCATGTAATCAGCTTCAATTGATGTTGTATAATTTTCAAATCTGTCTGTTCTGCATAATCTATCTTCTTGAACAACCTTCATGACTGCACCACCATTGGTGCATGGTCACTGATCCCCGCTTATTATAACTCTTGTTCGGGAGCTCCGAATCAGGTTCTGCAAAATTCTTCAAGAAGTACACATCCATACCCTTTTCAACAATATATAGTTTGTCATATAATATTGTCTAAACGAAGCAGTCTAAAGATTCAATTTGAAATACCTGAATAGCCTTACTTTTCTGAGTAATATATACCAAAATTACCGTAACTTTTGCTCGAAAGCTCCAAATTGAATTCCGTTAAATTCTCCAATAAATACACTTTTGTATCTTTTCGATGATTAAGATTCACCATGTAGTTGGCTTCCAGTAAATACAGTTTATTTTTCAAAATTGATTGTTCCGCTTAATCTATTTTCCTGAGCGGCCTCCATGAGTATCGTCATAATATTTTCTCAAGAACTCCAAATCAAGTTCTGCCAAATTCTTCTAGCAGTAGGCATCTATATCTTTTTAAAGATATACAATATGCTATGTAAGTCTATACAGTTTAAAAATAAATTAAATTTAAAAGACGTGATTAAGTTTATTTCCTGTACGGGGATTATCATAGTTTTGATATGGAGCTCAACTTGAATTCCGTAAAATTATCCATGAAGCATACTCTCATATCCTTATGATTATGTGACTCGCCATTAATTTTGCTTCCAACTTTTTCATTTTAGTTTCCATTTCTGTTCCTATCATCACTTCCGTTGTTAAGACATTTCTATTCACATCATCACGACGTCTCTGTTCCCGTAGTCAAGATGTCTCCATTCTCATTGTTTGTTCATTTTTTTATTTTCCAGCACTTAGAAATTCCTTTTGAATGACAAAATTTGCTTAAGTCGTAGCTTACCCTTTTTTGGTCTTCCCAATCTAAAACATTTGAACGCAGTCTCCTTGGTTTTCCCGTTCTGAAATGTTTAAGTGATAGCTTTCTTGACTTTCCCTTAAGAGGTTTGAATGTGGTATTCTTTGCTTCGCTTTTTACTCTAGAGTTTTTGCTTTGAAATTCCTTCCTAACTCTTTTTTCGTTTCTGACGGATTTCTTTGCTTATCTTTTTTTCCTGAAGAGTTGAAGCTTCTCTGAGCTGAACTTCAACTTTTCTGTTCTGAAGCTCTAACTTCAATTTTTTCGAAGCCTTTTTTATTTTATAAGCTTTCTGATCTGAGCATTCTGATCTCTTCTAATCTGAGTTTTATGAGCTCTTCTGGTCTGAGCTTTATGAGCTCTTCTGGTTTGAGCTTTATGAGCTCTTCTGATCTGAGCTTTTTGAGCTCTTCTGGTCTGAGTTTTCTGATATCTTCTGATATGAGCTCTTCTTTTCTTATCTACTCTGATTTTTGTAACTCATCATTCCTTCGAATGAATTTCTTTTCTGATCTCATTCCTCTCTTTTTTTCTTTCGAAGTTAATAATGATGTAAAAGAAATAAGTCAATCAAATATGCAAGGAACGAGTTTACCGTTTTCTGTTTCATTTCTAGTTTTGTACTTGTCGTCCATCTCCACTTCCAACCTGTTACCATTTTTGTTCTCGTTTCGTTGTTGATGGGGCCTTTGATTTGGTTTTTGGCATTTTGAGAGGGATTTATTCGAGTTTTTCTCTCACTCTGAATGAAAACACCAAATGTAAAAGATTTTTCCAGTATAGGTAATCCTCAACAAACGAATAATGAAAATAATAATTTAGAGATAGAATGAGAGAATAAAAACACCATCATTTACGTGAAAAACCTTAAAGGGAAGAAAAACCACAAGAATATTGTTAACATTCACTAGTGTAAAGAATTTTACATAGTTGTTGATGAGAGAAGAGAGGAAGGGCAATGCTTTTAGTTGAGGTTTGCTTAAGTCTTTCTCCTTCTCTTTTTACATGAGCATTTTTACATGAGCATGTACTTATAGGCCTTACAATATTAAGAATAATAAAGAAAAAGGGGCATGATCACATTCCCTATATTTTCAGTTGATGAGATTTTTTTCAAGTCTGGGCTCTCATGCTCAGCTTATCCACTATATTATCTTTGTCACTGTTAAATTAATCGTAGTTATAAGATCCATCCCACGGTTATGATCCTCTTCCTTTCCCTTTCTCATGTCTCATCTGTCTCGCTCAGCTGTCAATTTAATCACAGCCACTTGACGATTTCCTATTGTTTCGAGTCAATCAGTCAGAGCCACTTGATGGCCTGCCAATCTCCCTTGTCCGGGTCACTCAGCTTACCCAATTAATTACGGCCACTTAATTGTTGGCCTGAACTCCTTTTTCTCGTTATATTGTTCTGTCATGTCTAGAAGGTAATGATTCACCGTTCTTGTGATATCCGTTATTGTTCTGGAAGTGATGATCCTTGTTCTTGTGATGTTGATTCCCGTTCTAGAGGTGATGATTTCCCGTTCTAGAGGTGATGATCTCCCGTTTTTGAGACGTCGGTTCTCGTTCTGGAGGCGATGATCTCCGTTCTCGAGACGTTGATTCCCATTCTCAAGGCGATGATCTTCGTTCTTGAGATGTCGGTTCTCGTTTTGGAAGTGATGATCTCTCGTTCGACGTTGGTTCCCCTTCTGGAGATGATGATCTATGTTCTCAAGATGTCGGTTCTCGTTCTGGAAGCGATGATCTCCCTTTCTCGAGATGTTTCGCGACTCCAACCGATCATCCCTTTCTGCTTTCTTGACGCTTCTCATGAGACCTGGATGAGTCCATTTTGTTCCACGTGGCAGTAAAGTATTTTTTACCTGTTCACCATGTAAGTTACATCCTTGCTAAGTCGTAAAGATGTCTTCATATCCATCAATCTGCATTAGAACAATAAAAACAAAAATCAACATGATATAATTTATATGTTTATTCAAAGTTGTAAGCGAATTTCATGATAATACATGATTGTAGAGAACCGACCAAGATATCTACTGAAGCAGTCTTTCTTGCAAGTGTAAGACGTTAGTATTGCTAAATATCACTGTTCTTCGATAATGTGCAACATGATGAATGTGAACTCAACTTCTACAAAGGTTGTCATTTTATGAGTCGACTAAACACAAAATCATTGGGTAGACATGGAATAAAAGGTCGTGGAAGTGATTACTAAGAAGGTGGAATTTTACCAAAAATGATTTCTCTGGAAAGAATTTATAAAACAAATGCAGTACTAATTTCTTCTCAGAAAAAGATAAACTGCTTTGTCCCTATAAAAGTAACTTCTCCAAAAAGTGTTCAGTGCTCATGGCAGTAACTGATTATCTTGCCAGTCAGAGTCTAGATCAGGCACGCAAAAGGGAAATATCCTGGTCTAGTTTCAAATTTACTGTTATGTTGATCAACTCCACATCTTTTTTTGTTAAGTAAATATGTATTAGAAAAACCCAAGGTCGGGTAATTACAATCTAAGGGTCAGCTATAAACATAAACATTCAACCAAATTTTTCTCAGACTCTAACATGGGGAATAAGATGCCTATCTAGTCTTTAAGAATATAAGTGAGATGTAAGAAGACTTTATGAAAAGAATTTTCAATCCCTTCAAAAATTCTAAGATTTCTCTCATGCCAAATGACCCAACAAAAGGACATGAATGATAACCGCCAAGAATTTCTTTTCCACGAGACCGCTATTAGCGGCCTGCCAACAAAAAGCTACTTGCTTGATCGAACCGGGCACAACTCAACAGATAGAGAGGTTGTCCACTAGTTTCCTCCATACCTCCCAAGAGAAAGGACAGTGAAGAAATAAATGGGGGAGTTAATCTCTTCAGCTTTTTTGCACAAAACGCATCTGTTTGGTATGCTAAATCCCTGTCTTTGTAAATTATCAAGAGTAAGATTAGCGTTCCAAACAGAGCTCCACAAAACGAAAGCAGATTTCAGTGGGGCTTTAGTTTTCCAGATGCTTCTCCAAGGAAACAGCCCTTCCACGCTCCCATCATCGACTAGAAGCTTGAAAAAACTCTTGACTAAGAAGGCATAATTGTCTTTTCTGATCCACCCAACGGAGTCTTCTTCCCCTCTCTAAATGAAAAGTGTAAACAACATTAAATAAGCCTTGTGCCTCCTGAATCTCTCAATCTTTGACATGTCTTCTAAGACGAATATTCCAACAAAAGTTCCTCTCCGAATACTCCAAATAATCCACCACCATAAAATTTTTGTCCCTTCCCAAGCAGAAGGTAGCTTGATGCGTTACTGCCAAAGGGGTGTTAGAGCACTAAGGATCCAACCAGAACCTCACCTTACCGTCGTCGCACACTTTGAGAAAAATATGTTAGAAAAGGAGTCTCATAGTTTGCAAATACAGCACAACAGGAGGGACGTGTGTTTCGATAAGATAGGCGAGGGGAAGCAGCTTCTAGGATTATCATCAGAGCTAGCCACAATGATTCTCCGCCACAAAGAGTGTTGATATTGCGAGAACCGCCACAACCATTTGGCAAGAAGGGCTTGATTAAGATTTCTAATGTTCTGGATGCCAAGACCACCTCTGTTCAAAGGATGACAAATTTTCTGTCAAGAGAACAAGTGAATCTTTCTTTCTTCCTCAGACCCGTTCCATATAAAATCTCGCATTTTTTCTCCAAGGCAGAGGCAACCGAAGCCAGAATAGGGAAGCAAGACAGTAAGTAAATCGGCAGATTAGAAAAACACTTTAAAAGAGTTACCCTTCCTCCTTTAGAGAGATACATACCCTTCCATGAAGCTAACCTGAAGTTGAACTTCACAATCGGATCCCACACCTGTTTGCTTTTTGTGGGAGTCCTTAAGGGAAGGTCGAGATAGGAAAACGGAAAATTGCCCACTAGGGGTGTTCATGGTTCGGTTCGGTCAGTTATTTTTTAGAAAATCGAACTGCATCAAAAATTTCGGTTTACTCATTTCACGAACTGAACCGAAACCTTGGATGACATAGGAACGAACCGTGTATAACCGAAAGTTTCAATTCGGTTTCACGGTTCGGCAATGTTGCAAAAAAAATCATTAAACTTAATATTTCATAAACAAGCAAAATCCACAGAAATTAACTCAGTAAACAAATTGCAAACAAATCTAAATTAACTACAAACCTTACTTTAAAACATTAGGGTTACAGATTCAGCAAAACAAAATTAGTAATTTCAGCATTACCATCTCTAAAACTAAAAATTAAGGCAATAAAAAAATCAGATCTACTCAGATCTGAACAGAAAATAAGAACCCTAACATTACAATCCGTAAAATAAAAAGTTTTATGCAATAAAAAATCATATCTACTCAGATCCGCTCATATCTACTCATATCTGAGCATATCTACTCAGGTCTAAGTATGATGTGAGTATAGAGAGAGAGAGAGAGAGAAGATGGTTGAACTCTATTGTCGTGAGTAAAGAAAGAGAATATGGCTTAACTTCGTTACCGCAAGAGAGAGTCATTAAACTCCATTGCGAGATAGAGGAGCACTACGAGTAGAGAAAAGGCGGAGTGAGAGGGAAGACCAGATGAGCGAGAGAAGATGATCGCAAGTGAGAGAAGATGGCAGCGAGCGATAGAAGATGGATGTGAGAGGAGGAGGAGATGGTTGCAGAGGGTGGAGCGGCTGAGAAGAAGCATTGTTAGGGTTTGTAGTTTGTAAGAAGAGAAAGAGGAAATGAGAGAGAGAGAACGAAGAGGAGAGGGAGGGAGACAGGCGTGAAATGTTGTGTTTTAGGGTTAGAACAATTAGTTTATTATATATATATATGATGTGAAAATCAGATTCCTCATGGTGTTTATGAATCCATCATACACAGAAGGCATATGAGCCCAACCGACAGTGACATGCAATTCAACATTTAAATGGATTTTACACCCAATAGTATGTTAAGACAAAGTCTCCACCAGGATATTATGCAACCACATTATAAGGATTTTCGAGATTGGTATTTCACCAACCATAATCCTCAACAGCTCTTAGACCTTAAGAACCTGTACTACTTTCAATTAAAGCAGAATCAATACCTTCAATCTTTTCCTGAATGGTATTACCAACTCACTCAAAGAGTCAAAATTAAAGATGACCAACAGTTACAAGTTCTCACCAATATACAGAAAACTTGGATAACCACAACTGGTAGAACCTACCATGCTATTCATCCACCACCATTATCCTTAGAACTTGCTCCAGGACAAGGTAACCAAAAACCATTGGTCATTAACCCCTATACTGAGGTGCCAGATAAGACCAACCATTAGGATATTATTAAGGTAAAAGATATTATACTCATAACCAAACAGAACAATTACACCAACCTCTTCCTTCAAACTATAGAAACACAGTTAACCAGGATTGAGGAACTGGTTTCTCAAATCCAGGAGATCCAATCTAAACCTCCTCCAACAGACAAACCCAAATTCATAATTGAACCAGTAACGCTTAAACCTCCTTTAGATGTTCAGAATTTTAAATTAAAATCTAGTAAAAAGGAGGAAGATTTCATGGAAACCATAATGGATAAGATCAAGAATCTTAAGATCTCTACACCTGATAAAACCTCCACAACTGAATCATCTTCAGGACAGTTGAACATGATGAATCAGGATGCACCAAATCCTGAAGAACCTGAAGAGTATTCCCTCTATCAAATCTTAGATATTCAAAAGAATTTTGATGATTCCAATCAACAATTGCCTTTCAGATCTAAACCGTTCATCTCAACAATTGCCTCCCAATGATTGGTATTAGAGCCATGATTAGTCTTGGTTATAGTATTGTTTATATCCTCTTTACATTAAGCATACATGGTCACACACACACATGTCTGACCTAAGCTCTGCATCTATACAATCCGTAGCTAATACAGTATCCTCCACCTCTGAGGTAACCGAATTAATTGCATATCAAGATGTAAAAGAAGCCTTACATAAATGGACTATCCCTAAGGTAAAACCTGACACAATATATAAAATTGGAACCTTTGATTTCACTAGCCGTAAAATCATTAAAACATTTGAATATGCCATTCCATTACAGCATAATGATGATGTTTTATATCTGTTGCATTTGCATGATTTATATCCATTCATGCAAAAATATAAATATGTACATATAGACTTAGTGCAAATTGTATTAAAACTCTTAACTCTGTTAGGACATAACACCAGCATACAATGCACCCTTAGAGATGGTAGTTGTCTAAACTGGAAAGCTTCCCTTATGGGAGCCATAGAGACTAGTTTATCTCATGGACCTATTTATTTTAATATCTATCCGAATTTAAAAGCTCTGCATCTATACAATCCGTAGCTAATACAATAGCCTCCACCTCTGAGGTAACCGAATTAATTGCATATCAAGATGTAAAAGAAGCCTTAGATAAATGGACTATCCCTAAGGTAAAACCTGACAAAATATATAAAATTGGAACCTTTGATTTCACTAGCCGTAAAATCAATAAAACATTTGAATATGCCATTCCATTATAGCATAATGATGATGTTTTATATCTGTTGCATTTGCATGATTTATATCCATTCATGCAAAAATATAAATATGTACATATAGACTTAGTGCAAATTGCATTAAAACCCTTAACTCTGTTAGGACAGAACACCAGCATACAATGCACCCTTAGAGATGGTAGATGTCTAAACTGGAAAGCTTCCCTTATGGGAGCCATAGAGACTAGTTTATCTCATGGACCTATTTATTTTAATACCTATCCGAATTTAAGTATTGCTTTATCTGACAGCAATCTAGCCAAAGTACTTAAACTTAGAGTTCAATCACATGGCTATGATTATCTTCCAGGATCTTCTCCCTTTGCTATCCTCTTTCGGATTCATCTTAAGGTTTTGACAACCTTGAATCCTTATACCAGAAAGCAAAGTGAGCAAGGACATACTGTCCTTATTGATACTAATCTATTTAACAGCCAGGTGGCTATTCCTCGCATGATTCACTGGTCTGACATCACCTTTCCTGACACCTGGCAAATTCCCCAGGTTGTCCCTACCAGACCTGTCATCCGACAATCTCTTGATGATGTCATCCAAACTCACGGTGGCAATGTCTATCTTCGTTTTCAGAAACCACCTCTGCCTCTGACCAGAAGCCCTTCTAGTCTCAGTCGCCATAGTATACCTCCCTATCAGGTGGAAATTCCCGAATCTTCTCGGACCTCTTTCGCTGAACCTCATAGATCAGAGGAATCTGATCATTCTTTTCCCCCGGAGGATCAGATTAGAGGAATTCACATCAGTGAAAATCAGATTCCTCATGGTGTTTATGAATCCACCATAAACAGAAGGCCTATGAGCCCAACCGATAGTGACATGCAATTCAACATTTAAATGGATTTTACACCCAATAATATGTTAAGACAAAGTCTCCACCAGGATTTTATGCAACCACATTATAAGGATTTCCGAGATTGGTATTTCACCAACCATAATCCTCAACAGCTCTTAGACCTTAAGAACCTGTACTACTTCCAATTAGAGCAGAATCAATACCTTCAATCTTTCCTTGAATGGTATTACCAACTCACTTAAATAGTCAAAATTAAAGATGACCAACAGTTACAAGTTCTCACCAATATACAGAAAACTTGAATAACCACAACTGGTAGAACCTACCATGCTATTCATCCACCACCATTATCCTTAGAACTTGCTCCAGGACAAGGTAACCAAAAACCTGATCAACCTTGTTGCAGCTCTAACAACTGCAATACCATAACAAAAACCAATTATTGGAAGACAATTGTTGAGATGAACGGTTTAGATCTGAACGGACCAGGTCTAAATGTTTTAACCGATACTCAACGATCTCTTCTTGCCACAGCTGATCAAATCACTGATCCTGAAATGAAACTCAAGTTTCTAGAAACTTGCTACAAGGAATATTTCACTCCTGAGATCAAACCTGTAGAAAATTACAGTATGAAAGAATTATTAAACCGTATTCAACAGGAGTATATACCTCATAAACCCGTAACTATTTCTGATCTGAAAATGGAAATTAATATTATTAAAGCTGACATCCAACAGTTAAAGACTGCACATCAAATCCTTTCTCAAGAGCTGAATCTCTTCAAACAGTCTACAACCAAAGGGAAAGCCCCTGTAGTCTCCCTAGATCTGCCTTCACCAGATCAGCCAGGTCAAAATCAAAGTCAATCTTTGACTTCACCATATCAGCCATCTCCTAGTCAAAGTCAAAGTCAGACTTTGACCTCCCCAGATCAACCTTGTCAAATCTCACCAGATCAGACAAAAGAAAATAATCCGTACATTTTCCTTCTAAACCATGTCACTTTTCAGAAATGGTATACTAAGATTACCCTAGTGATCAAACCTGATTTCCTCATTACTGACGCCATTGTCTTAGTAGATACTGGTGCAGATATGAACTGTATTCATGAAGGATTAATCCCTCTAAAATATTTTCATGCAACCACTCAATCTCTCACAAGTGCTAGTGGGAATTCTATGAGAATCCAATATAAAATTCCAGAAGCACTTATCTGCAAACAAGGAGTTTGCATACCTGCCTCATTTGTGCTCATTAAGAATATGACACAAAGTATTATCTTAGGCAATCATTTCCTTAATTCAATTATTCCTATTACCAGAATTGATACCTCTGGTATCCATACAGTTGTTGATACTATAAATATCACATTTGAATTCATTACCAAACCGTATACTAAAGAGGTAGATATCATCAGACATCTGATTGATAATAAGACCAATCAGATTAATTTATTACAAAAAGAAATACACTTTTTGACTGTTGACCAACGCATTCAACAACCCGCAATACAAAAGAAAATTCACATCATTCTTCGTGAATTCCAAACTGAAACCTGTAGTGATATCCCTAATGCCTTCTGGGATAGAAAGAAACACATTATATCTTTGCCTTATCAACCTGACTTCAATGAGAAGAATATTCCTACCAAATCAAGACCTAGCCAAATGAAAAAGGAATATTTAGAACTCTGCAAAACTGACATTGAATCTTTGTTAACAAAGAAGTTAATTAGGCCCAGTAAATCTCCTTGAAGTTGTACTGGTTTCTATGTAAACAAGAATGCTGAAATAGAAAGAGGATCACCTAGATTACCTAGATTAGTGATCAATTATAAACCATTAAATGATGCATTACAATGGATCAGATATCCAATTCCGAATAAAAAAGATCTACTTGATAGACTTTATGATTCTGTGATCTTTTCAAAATTTGATCTAAAATCAGGATTTTGGCAAATCCAAATAGCTGAAGCAGACAAGTATAAAACTGCCTTTACAGTACCTTTTGGCCATTTTGAATGAAATGTTTTACCATTTGGTGTCAAAAATGGTCCATCTGAATTCCAGCATATCATGAATGATATTTTTAATGCTTACACTGCATTTATTATCTGTTACATTGATGATGTCTTAATTTTCTCATCATCCATAGACCAGCATTTTAAACATCTTAATATTCTTAAGCATGTGATTATCCGAAATGGTTTAGTATTATCTACTACTAAAATGAAATTATTTCAAACAACAGTTAGATTCTTAGGCCATAACATTTCTAATGGCACAATTATCCCTATTAACCGTAGTATAGATTTTGCATCTAAATTTCCAGATGAAATAAAAGACAAAACACAATTACAACGCTTTCTAGGAAGTTTGAATTATATCCGTGACTTTTATCCCCAATTAGCTCAGGATACTGCTCTGTTAAATCAGAGACTTCAAAAAAAACCTATACCCTGGACATCAGATCTTACCTTAGCTGTTAAAAATATTAAAGCTAAATTCAACAATTACACTGTTTAGCTTTACCACATCCGACATGAAAGAAAATTGTAGAAATTGATGCCTCTTGAACACTGGTTCTGACCAGCTCGAAAAGGACAAAGACCATAAAGGGAAAGACAAACTCAATTAAGCCTATCCGATCTGCTTCTGTTTTGTGCGTGACAGCTAACCGGATAGGCTTAATTGAGTTTGCCTTTCCCTTTATGGTCTTTGTCCTTTTCGAGCTGGTCAGAAATAATTGCTACTAAGGAGTCCCAAAAATCAGCAATTGTAGGCTCTTGTGGGTCTACTGTCGTTGTCAGGTCTGGTGTCAGGTCTAGTAAGTCATCATTGGGGTCTTGACTCTCGCCAGCAAGGATACTGAAAGCATTATGCTGAATGATATCCAGACTAAGATCAGTGGTTGATTCAGGAGGAGATGACAGGGATAATGGCCTATGTGGACTCGGATTGGTACTGGGTGTGGCCATAGAGGTTGTGTCAGATCCAAAAACATGGAGGAATTGGTTCTTGACAAAAGCCATGGTTTTGACGGCTAGTTCTTGTTCACTAATGTGGGGGAATTGTTGTTTAATCATGTTTTGAGCATTTAAGAAAGGATTGCTCGTTGGTACTGGTACAAGTTTTGGGATGGATTCATAACATGCTTGGGCATGGGTTTTGATCAGTTTGATTAATTCTGTTAGGTGGGGATTCATACCTTTGTCCCACCATTTGGTCAAAAAGATACGTTTTAAGACGGGTATACCATTCTGGTATTCACATTTCAGATCCCATTTCCATATCCATGGGATATTAAATCGGATTATAAATTGTACCAAAGCTTTAGAGATAATTCTGTTTGATTAATTCTGTTTATGGTGGATTCATAAACACCATGAGGAATCTGATTTTCACTGATGTGAATTCCTCTAATCTGATCCTCCGGGGGAAAAGAATGATCAGATTCCTCTGATCTATGAGGTTCAGCGAAAGAGGTCCGAGAAGATTTAAGAATTTCCACCTGATAGGGAGGTATACTATGGCGACTGAGACTAGAAGGGCTTCTGGTCAAAGGCAGAGGTGGTTTCTAAAAACGAAGATAGACATTGCCACCGTGAGTTTGGATGACATCATCGAGAGATTGTCGGATGACAGGTCTGGTAGGGACAGCCTGGGGAATTTGCCAGGTGTCAGGAAAGGTGATGTCAGACCAGTGAATCATGCGAGGAATAGCCACCTGGCTGTTAAATAGATTAGTATCAATAAGGACAATATGTCCTTGCTCACTTTGCTTTCTGGTATAAGGATTCAAGGTTGTCAAAACCTTAAGATGAATCCGAAAGAGGATAGCAAAGGGAGAAGATCCTGGAAGATAATCATAGCCATGTGATTGAACTCTAAGTTTAAGTACTTTGGCTAGATTGCTGTCAGATAAAGTAATACTTAAATTCAGATAGATATTAAAATAAATAGGTTCATGAGATAAACTAGTCTCTATGGCTCCCATAAGGGAAGCTTTCCAGTTTAGACATCTACCATCTCTAAGGGTGCATTGTATGCTGGTGTTCTGTCCTAACAGAGTTAATGGTTTTAATGCAATTTGCACTAAGCCTATATGTACATATTTATATTTTTGCATGAATGGATATAAATCATGCAAATGCAACAGATATAAAACATCATCATTATGCTGTAATGGAATGGCATATTCAAATGTTTTAATGATTTTACGACTAGTGAAATAAAATGTTCCAATTTTATATATTGTGTCAGGTTTTACCTTAGGGATAGTCCATTTATCTAAGGCTTCTTTTACATCTTGATATGCAATTAATTCGGTTACCTCAGAGGTGGAGGCTACTGTATTAGCTACGGATTGTATAGATGTAGAGCTTAGGTCAAACATGTGTGTGTGTGACCATGTATGCTTAATGTAAAGAGGATATAAACAGTACTATAACCAAGACTAATCATGGTCCTGTTGCTAGCCCAAGGCACTCAATATGTATCTGTTATGGCTGAGAAAGTACTACAGTAATATATATATATAGTATTTATTTTATTTATACTTTCGATTCAGTTCGATTCGAAATCATAAATTTTTTTTACCAAACCGAACTTAGGGTTCAGCAAGAATGTCAAACCGAACCGAGCCAAACTTACGGTTCAACAAGAATGTCGAACCGAACCGAACCGAGATAACTTATATAGCCGAACGAATCGACCAAATTCGGTAGCAATTTTTTCACCCCTACTGCCCACATTACAATTAAGAATCTGGCTCAAAGTATCTAAGAGAAGAACATCCCCGATCTTAATAATCTCGCTCTTATTGAGGTTGATCTTGAGTCCTGAAACAACCTCAAGCAGAAGCAATATCCCTTTAAGGTGTAAGAGATCCCGGGGTTTAGCATCACAAATTAAATATGCGAGACGGTGACAACCCTGGCAGCATCCTTTCCCACTAAAAAACCCGAGACCAGGTTACCTTCAACAGCTCTATGAAGGAAGTGGCTGCACGTGTCCATAACCAAGATGAAAAGGACCAAGAACAAGGAAGTAGATAAGCAAGTCTTCATCCATCCTCTCCATTTGCCCCAAAACCCATCCTTTCCATAACGTAAAGCAAAAACTCTCAATTAACATGGTTATAAGCTAGCATTCAGGTCACCATGATATACTGCGTAATCTCAGCATATCCAAAATTCACGTGGAACGAGATTCTTATCTTTTTAAAATAATGACAAAAAATGTTGCTGAGAACTAAAACATTTCTTAAAATCGCTTCACGATGAAGAAACTAAATAGCAGTAAATTTAGTATAATCAGACAGGAAAGGTTAAAAACTTTACATGTTACTTCATTTGGATTGGGATCTTATGTCATGTTCAATGGCACTGAGTTTCTCCTGAAGTGCTGCAATCCTTGCCTGCATGGGAAAATTAGCTAACATGAGAAGGGAAAAGCTCAATATCATGAGTAAAAATTCCCTACTTGTTAATATTTGGTTATTTAAGCTATTTAGTTTCTTCGTCTGATTATCTTTGAAAAGAAAAAAAGCGACTCGTACATGCAACATCTCGTAAACACTCACAAACGCAAGAGATCAACCTATAGTCTTTTTTTTTAAGGAGGGACCAACCTAAATTTATTAAGGGGAACAAGATAAAACGGATGAAATCCAGTGGAATGGAATTAACTGAACGCTTTTTAAATTTTTCTAACACCAACGAGTTTCCATTTCAGCATAAAGTCTACATTCTATAACAAACATACTAGATTAATATATGTTACTCTAAAACCTATATTACTCAACCAGCACAAAAGGACAGCAGAAGGCCACACAAACAAGATGAAAAGGAAAGTAGACAATAAAATCACTACAGAAATTTGGTCATAATCTTGTTACTGTTCGTGATTCTCCAAACGCACGAAACTCTAGAACGGATTTGTTTAAAAAAGCAAATTAATGGTTAGCAAAATTTGCTAGCATTTGTTATAGAAATCACACAAAATAAGTAATACCTTGAATGACTTTGAACGACGAAGGGACGGATCTATCTTTAAGGACTGGAAGTAAGACTTCTCAGCTGAATCATAATGGTTCATGGCCAAGAAAGCATCGCCTTGGCAAATATAAGCCTGTAAAACATAGCATTGATAAGACATGGAACCACATCATATAAACTAGCACTTATAACTACTAAGCAATTAAGCATTGATAGGCCATGTCAAATAGTGAAGGTGGGGTGTAATTGACACTCAAAATATGTCAAAAACCCTCGGCAAAGAAACAAACTCAAACCTTGCCAAAATATCTACACCCAACGCTATATCTAGTTTTCTATGCTGTGTAACCATGCTATGCAAAATTGAACAATGACAAAGACAAGTACAAGTGTGAAATGACAGGTACCTAGGTACATAACTTCTTAAGAATAAATTCACGTTTCTACATAAAATAGTTCTTAGCACATGACAAATCCACTTTTTGACTCATGATATACAAATTATCACTTAGCCACCGTGTATTTATACAGACTATCAAGTTAGTTTAACTGCATCGAAATAGAAAGCAACGGAATGTGATAGAGCAAAATAAATATATTCTTCTAAAAGAACAGCAGCAATGAAGAGAAACTATGTGAAAGATTCAGCACTACAGATGCAATCTTATGCCTCCGAGACTCATCAATGACAATTGGCTCACCTCAGGATATTGAGGAGCCAACGTCAGAGCTTCTCTGGCATCTTCAAGAGCCCCTGAATGATCTCCCAATGCTAACCTTGCAACAGACCTGAACACATGAAGAGTTTGGGGAGAGGGGGGGGGGTCTCATAAACGATCATCTCGATGAAAAATATCAAATAGCATAGAGATATGGAAGGCCACGTTATCAAGGTTTGTAATTGATCTCATAAAAGCGAAAAAAGAAGCCAGCGCCAGTATCGAAAGGAAAGATAGACTGTAGAATGTACCATTGATTTATTATGACAAACCTGTCCTTGTATATAATATGGATGCCCCCAAATGGTTTTAAATGTATAGCCTGCACCAAACAGGAACAAAAAGTATAATCAATGCCTCAATTCAATAACTGCTGAATCGGCCATGCGAAACACTTTTTTAAGCATATACTTTAGAGACCAAGGAATAGCATAAATTCAAATTTTAGAATGAAAGAGTTGGAGAGAACCTGTGAGAGAAGTAGCTCACAGATTCTTGAGACGTTATGATAGAATCTTGAGACAATGAAGATGATGCTTGGAATTTAAAAGATCGTAAAAACTTGCTTGTGATTCAAAAGAAACTTACTTTCATCAATGTATCTACACTGCTATATGTGATGTGGTTTCTTGGTTTTCCAAAGCTCAAAAAGATAGGATTTCTCATTAAATTTTCATGGAATCCTATAATATTCTTTTTCTATTTTGTGGTACTCTGCCACTGAAATTTTGTTTGAAGATTGGATTCTTTCTATATGTTTTACTTACTGGATGTAGGCTTTCTTTCTTTTTCTTTCCAACTGTAATTCAAAACGGTTGGACTCTCTGAAATCAAGATGGGTGTTGAGCCTTTAGGTTTGTCACTTGTTACAGATAATTAAGTGGTTGCAGTTTACTATTTGTTGGGTGTGAAACACAGTGGTGAGAATAGCTCTATTATAGCATAAAGCAGCAAATAAGGCCATGGTTGAAATTTTCGTGTGTAAGGGAATACTTGAAATGTTAAATGGTCGTTTTGGACAAGAAGTTATAGAAGTTTCGGCCAAACATTTGGGGTTTCCCCTTACTCATTGCGCTTTGTTTGTTAGAAAAAGTATGGGTGTGGTCGTCAGCCTGCAAATACTAATGAGGGGAGTTGTGTTACTGGAGGAAATGTCAAGTGGAGGGCCTAGAGAATGTATATAGGGTAGACCCGTATACTTGATACAGTCTATAATGAGTCAACGGGCTTGTTAGAACACAAATTGTGTTGAAGAGTTCAATTGTTGAGGCAAATGCTGCTTCCATCTGACCAATGGTATCTTCAGCATTATGGTGTTGACTGTTTACATCGGGAAGAAGAACACTGCTGCTAAGAAGGAAACGACTGAGGTGATTTCCAACTTATTTGGTTATTAAGTTGATACTGATAATTTAAGATGGTCTGATGGTCTCTTTGTTTTTCATTTGATTTACAAAATGTTTCTAGTTTCGGCTCATTATTGTAGTAACTTAGGATGAGCAGCTTTGCTTTTTATAAATATTATTAATTTAATTCTTTTTCATTGAGATCTGCCACTGCCTCTGTGCTTAAGTGAGATTTGTACTAGAAAAAAGACCCCGAGGCAGGGATCTAAAAGGCTGAGCTGAAGGAAAAGCTGGCAGAAATGTATGATGCGAAGGACTCAAAAGTCTCAAACTCAATCTTCATCTTCAAGATCTGGACTCACTCTGGAGTAGGAGAGTCTACTGGTTTTGGTTTGATTTATGACTCTGTTGAGAATGCAAAGAAGTATTAATCTACATACAGGCTTATTAGGAATGGATATGGATTCGATACTAAGGTAGAAATATCAAGGAAGCAGATGAAGAAAAGAAAGAACAGGGCCACGCAGATTCAAACTTCTCAAGAATTTATGAGCAGCTCACATGTCTGTATCTATGAGAGAGAGAAATAGTTGGAGCGAACCTGTGAGAGGAGCATCTCCGCCTCGGAGAAATTCCCCTTCTCCAACTCACTCTCAGCTCTCTTCCTTAGCGCAAGTGCTTCCAAACTCTTAGCAGCATCACTCCGATCACAACCGCTGTCATCTTCACCAGAAAAGCTGAACATGACCTCTGCCGCTCTAGCCGCGGTCCCGCAATGGCTAACAATTAGGCCGTCAGGGAGAACCACAATGTTAGGGCCAGAACCGCATCGGCCCAAACAACCACAGGACTTGACGGAGACAGTCGGGGGAGCTAGACTGGTGAGAGTTTCGAGGGTCTGAGAAGAGCCTTGCTTACGGCAAGTGCGGTTAGTGCAGACCCGAATTTCATGGATTTGGGAATTTATGAGGCCACATTTAGAGGTTGAGATTGAGAAGGATTCGGAGTTGGAGAGGAATAAGAAAGGGGAACGAGAACTGGAGAGGAAGCCCAGTCTCGAGCTCAGCCCTCCCTCCATTGTCGTCCTCTATTCCTTCACTGCAACCAAGCAGCCAATGAGCCAACCAAAATTTACCACCGGGGAAAAAGGACCTTTTTAAAACCAATGTAATCTTAATTTACTTACATATATATATATTATATTCTAACAATTTTATTTTAAAAATTATTTCATCTTAATTTTATATCAAATGAATTTAAAGGGTCATTTGGTTTAAATTTTATAAGATTAGTAAAACTAATATAATTTGTGGGTATATGATTAGTGAGAATATATTAGAAAGAATACATAATTACTATATTTGATAATGTATTGAGATGTTTTACTATATTAATGAAAATATAAGATTGTTATGTTTGATTTGTAATAACTTTTAATAATGACATGTATATGAGATTATAATTTTATTATTTTATCCTTCAAAATTATCTAGTTAATATCATTATAAAAATTATAGGAAAGTTAATTCATTTGTAAATATTTATAGAAAAAAAGTACAGATTAAAAAAACTAAATCCAATAAATTTTGAAGAAGCTCAATAAATTTTGAGTTAAAAAATTCCAAAGCGTTTTGAGAAAAAAAGCTGAAGTTTTTTGGAAAAAAATCTGTTTAGTTTCAGATGTGGGATTTGCATATACCACATTGAAAATTTTTCTAAAAGCCATTATATAACCACATTGA
Source organism: Datisca glomerata (assembly GCA_003255025.1). Taxonomy (NCBI): domain Eukaryota; kingdom Viridiplantae; phylum Streptophyta; class Magnoliopsida; order Cucurbitales; family Datiscaceae; genus Datisca; species Datisca glomerata. Next base: position 720,159 of record QANY01002371.1, read on the forward strand.
GTAAAATCGGTGGGGAATGGAAAAATTGATTAAATTAGTCAAACAAAATGGAAAATAGGTTGCTGGCAGGAATCTAGTGGGGAACATGGAGAGAATATTTAATTCATTCACTTTTTGAGGAGGTATAAGATACCTCTTGAGAGGAGACTCAGATATCTTAAAACAAACATAGGAATGTAAAAGATTCTCACATATGTCATATTCCCACCCCTAATATATCTCAATACCAAAACGCCCTTAAGGTTTATTTATAAATATATATCAGTTTCAATTTTCTCTTGAAAAAATATACCAATTTCTTAAATATAAGAAAAGTATATCTCTGACCCACCAAATCAACTCAAATAAATTGATCACTTGTCTTTACAATGCAGTTATTACATCAACACAGATTTGACAGTTACCATTTGGTTTCAAATAAAATGTTCGTATGTTCATTTGCTCATTTTTTTGCTTCATCTTCGTCTCTATTCTCTCTTCTTCTTCATCGAGTTTGCTTCTTCTTCAGTGGAAATCGTGCATCTTCTTCAGCGAGACACTCCCATTATTCTTCTTATTCTTCAAAGACGCACTCGGGAAAATGTGCTTCTTCTTCAGCGCAAGACTCACTGACCCATTTTTCTTCATCTTCTTCAGAGACACACTCAGATACCCATTCTTTTCTTTCTTTTTTTACACAGAAAAGGACTTGATGTACCATTCTTATTCTTATTCTTCCGTCCTATTTCCTTGTACCTTATAATCCCAAATTTGTTCTATTCTGGAAGTTTGGGGGAAATCGTCTAGGGTATAAAAATCAGAACTTTTTTCTGTACTGGAATTAGGGGAAAATTGTATGGTGTTTGAAAAGCATTTCTTTGCTATATACAAAACAAAATGGGTTTTAGTTTTGTAAATATCAATTTAAATGGTTGTGGGTTATGTGTTTTAGCTTGAAGTTCTTGCAAGAAGATAGTTGTTATTCATATGGTTGTGAGTTTTGAGAATTTAGATACGTTTAGTTTGCCCCTATTGATGATTATAATCTTTTGCATCAGTGGATTGCTTGATGTTTGTGATAACCATATGTATCTATTGGATACTTGAAGGGTTCAAGTAGTTGTTTAGGACTACTTGAATCCCTCAAGTAGTCATTTTGATTATGACAATAAGTAATCCAGTGAACAAATGACTACTTGAAGGGTTCAAGTAGTTGTTTATGACTATTTGGACTCTATCATTTTGATTCTGACATTCAGTAATCCAGTGAACATGTGACTACTTGAAGGAGTTCAAGTAGTCACCTGGTTTGTGGGTTTCTTACTGGTAGAATAAAAATAACTACTTGAATGGTTTAAGTAGTCGTAAAAATACATACAATTTACATACTGGTAAAATTAAAAACTCTCATATTAGTTTGCTTATTGGCAGAATCAAATAAGAAAAAATTTCACTGACTTTTTAGGTTATTTATGAGGGCGTGATGCTAGTAGGTCTTTGATAAAATGACTCTTTAAGAGTTGGATGAGTTAATTCTTGGTTTGAGACTATTTTTATATTATAACATGTGTAGGTACAATATGTCAATTTTTAATGCCGATGATTTTGCATATGGAGGATCGAGATTTGTTAACAAAATATGTGCTTGCAGAAGAAGGGTTGCTGTGAAAATATCATAGTCGAATCAAAACAAAAGTAGACTATATTATTGTTGGTTAGAGAATAAATGTGGGTATTTTGGATGGTGTAACCCTCTTGATGAAGTAAGTGAAGCTAGTAGCAAGAATGATGATTTAAAAAAAAAATTTAAGAACAAGCTCCAACACATGGATATAAGGATCCAAGCATTAGAGAGTTGGACGGACACGTTGAATTTTTTTTTTCATGTTTGCATTCTATGTTTTAGCTTTATAATTGTGGCCATTGTTAGTGGCAAGTAGGATCAGTTATAGTATTACTCGGTATGTGTGATGTACATTTGTATGTGTGAACTTGTTGTGTACTTAGTGCAAGCACGTATGAAGATTGTAGTTGTACCAAATTAATTTTTTTTGCACTATATGGTAGACAAGACTTGTTGTCCAGCTAAAATAATTGACATAAATGAGAAAGAATGTTAACTAAATTATTTTAAACTTTGTACAAAAAGGTACATATGAGAAACGAGGAAGCACAATTAGTCATACACAAAAGTTTGGTAAATATTACAACCACTCAACTTCCACAAATCTACACGCAATAAGAACTTATATGTGCGTCACATATAAAAACTTTCAGGTGAACCTCGAATTAACGTCAATGCAATATTGACCGACCAATATGCTTGTTGTTTAACGATGATCATGTTGTAAGATGGCAATAGAGACTAGGTGACTACTTAAACCTTTCAAATAGTTATTTATAACTATTTAAAAGAAAAGTATCGAAAAATAAAATGTTCGGCTTAGAGAATTGTTTCATAGTTTGCTTTTGAGAGAAACAAAAATAAACAAACTCACTTCTTTTACAAATTATTATTCTCTCTTGTTTTTATAAAAATAAACAAAATCTCAGTTCTTTTATCAAATTTTGAAAGATTTGTGTATGGCAACCAAATCCCCATAGTGGTCTTGTACTCAGAACATTTTCAAAGGTTATTTTTTTACGAGAGTAGTTATATTATAGATACTTAATATATAAGTGGACTCAACTGAAATAAACATCAACTATAGTCTTTTTTATGAGTCCACTAAATAGGATAAAAAAAAGTTTTAGTATAAAAAAGTGATGCTTCTATTCCAATTATACTCATATCTTCCACACAACGTTTGATGAAGATTTTTAAAAACCCATAATCTCTCTTACCTCTCATAATTTCAGAAATTTTTTAGCTATCTTAAAATTTTCAGAAATTTTCTCTTACATCTCCGAATATTTTTTCAAAAAGTTTTAAAAATTTAGAAATCTCATGTGCCTATTTATACACTACTATATATAATAAATATAAATAAATGTCGATGCCATATGTCCACGTGTGTATAATATATGTTATATATCATCACATATATAGACATACGTTGTTTTATATATATATACATGTATATATATTAAATATGCAAGTGCATATGACATGTATGTGTCTATATATATAATATGTAGACACATACAAGTATCTAGCATATATAAGCAAAATATAAATGTATACGAAAAATGCTATATAAAAAATATAAATAAATAATATACGAGTACATGTGTGTTATATATGTTATACATGACATGTGTGCGTGTATATATATATGTGTGTGTGTGTGTGCGCACGCACGTATATGTATATGTGTGTGTGTGTGTGTATATGTGTGTGTGTGCGCGCGCACGCACGCGCGTGTACATGTGTGTGCCCACACGCATATATCAATTAACAAAATTATATATGAATAATGTATTAACATATCTAGCATATAAATAATATATAATTATACATGACATATATAACAATATAAATATATAAGTTATATAGAATACATAACATATACTTTTTATAAGTGCATATAACGTGTGTGCGTGTGTATATAATATATGTTGTATGTGGCGTCTAAAATATCTAGCATTTACATGACATCTCGCTCACTATATAAATCTCTCTCTGTGTCCTGGATCTCTCTCTCTCAATAAACATTGAGGATAAAGTGATTGATAAAGAGAGAGTTTGAGAGAGAGGGACGGAGATAAAGAGACAGAGAGATAGAGTGAGAAATTTTCGGATATAAATAGATAGAGAGATAAAGAGAGTGAGAGATGAGATAAATATGAAAAATTATTTAGTTTAATTTAATTAATCTGTTAAATTATTATTTTTTATATTATAGTTGTAAAGATAATTGTATTTAAAATGTGAAATATGCCTAAAAAGTAAGAATTCTACATTTTCAAAGTGATTTTACATATCACTAAAAACACTGGTTTTGCATATTACATATAAAGTCTTCTTAAAAATTGGAGAGAGGCTTGTGACTTACTAGAATACCAACAAATTAAACAAAGAGAGGACTTAAAAGTAGGCTTAATTAAGAATTTCATACCTATATACGGTAAACCTTTATTCTCTGAAAGCAAGACAATGAAAAAGGCATAAATCAAACTCAAACAAATGTCCATTTTCAGGGAACATATCTTTGCAAATTCTTCCACAATGAGGATGAAGACAAAGATGAACGCATGTATTGTAAATACAATCTAAGTCCATGTTCTTATTCGTCTTCATAAAATGCTGTTCACATTCATCCTCACATATTCCAATTGGAACTTCATAAGCTTTAACTATCACTTGTTGTAAAAGTGATATTGTTGCCACCATTATAATCACCCCAATTACTACTACACTTTTGTTGTTTCTTGCATCCATTAATTGTTTCTTCTTTTTCAAAGCTGAACAAGATGACGTAGAATTATATCTATGGGCAATTTCCTTCTTCTTAATAGATAAAAGCTTTTCTTTTTCTTTTTTTAAACAACAATTGAATAAACGTGTTTAGACTACTAAAATACTTTGTTTTAAATATTTCCAACATTTTATGGCTACTAATTGAATGATGAAGACACATCTAAAATCATTGAATGAAAAAGCATTTCATATGTAATATTTTATAAGTTAATCCAATTCAAACAGAAGCATTTCGACTTAATGGTTTGGATTTGCATGTGTTGTAGACCAATTTATCACAAAATTCTTCATTCGTTTGAAAGAATTTATAAAAAATTACATCATGATGAGTTACATAGACCAATATATGAAGGTAAACAACAAAGCATTGGGATGGATAGACTGTTTTAGGAGTAATGGGAAATTACATAAGAGTCAACTCTAATATTGGAAATACAATAGGTTGAAATGAATGTCATAGTAATTACTCAACGAAGGTTCATTTTCATAAGGTTCATATCACAAACATAAATATATGTAAAATAATTCCATATATATATAATATGATAATTTTCATTGATCTTTATTAATTGAGTAAATAGGCTTGTTGTTGCATGAAATTATGCAAAATCATATAAATACTATTACACATATTGACAATCAAATCATTAAATTGAAAAATAAACTATAGTGATATATAAATATGCATCAAAATATAACTATATGGGAAATTTAAAAAAGCAAAAATCAGCTCGAGTCATATTTATGAAATTAATTGTATTTAAAACAAGGTATAAAACCTAGTTTACGAACTCAATGAGCAAAATATAAAAGAAAGAAATGATGAAGATGAGTAAGAATAAAAGCTTGTGAATGATTCAATTTTTCTCATTACGTAAAGACTTTGTGCAATACAATATATAGGCAAAAGAAACCAATCAAAATTATACAACTAGAATAAAAGAATCTTTCCGTAACTGAAAATGCACAGTTTCATTTAGTCTCTCTTTCTATGAAATTAAGTCTTTTGCTTCTCTTCTTCTTTTCTTCCATACACTGCGTTTTGGTCTTTCCCTTTCCCTTCTTTTCTCGATCTAGAACAGAAGGGACATGCAGAAGAGGTCGAAGCTTTCATCAATGTCAGCTGAATATCAGTAATTCTCAATGCCCACCATAAGAGGAAGCATAGATGTTGTCTATGTTCATCTTGGTCAAGTGAGATTTGAAGACGATCGAAGGTAAGGGTTTCATGAAAAGATCTACGATTTGGTTTGTCGTAGATATGTGAGACGTGTTAATGCTTCACTCTTGTATTTTTTTTTCAAATTAGGTGGCAATCAAACACAACATGCTTGGTGCGCTTATGAAACATTAGATTTGAAGCAATGTGCAAAGCATCTTGATTGTCGCACAGAGAGCACTAGCATGAGAATGAGAAATCCCGAAATCGGTAAGCAAAAATTTCAACCAAGTTATATCGCAAGAGGTTAGAGCTATAGCTCTGTACTCTACTTCAGCGAAAAACGTGACACAATGGTTTATTTATTTGATTTTCAGGAGATTAAAGAATCACCCAAGAGTATGCAGAAGCCTGAAACCGATCACCTTGTATTAAGACAAGAAGCCTAGTCTGAGTCACAATACACATGAAGTTGAATAAAGGAAGAGGATGGATAAAAAAGGCCTTGGCCAATTGTGCCCTTCTGGTATCTCAAAACTTTGTTAATTCCATGTAAGTGAAGATTTGTGGGTGCTGCCATATACAGACTAAGAACTTGAACTGGGTAGCTAATATCTGGTCTGGCAAAGGTTATGTAAATTAGCTTACCAATTAGCTTTCTGTAGATAGTAGGATCTGGTAGAGGAACCCCATCAGTAGCACTAAATTTGAAATTTTGGTCCATAGGAATTTGAATAGGCTTTGTATCAGTGAATCGAGCATCAGTTAAAAGATCTAAAATGTACTTTCTTTGACATGTTAGACAAGCTAGTACTTGTAACTATTAGGTCATCAACATAAACAAGAACAATTGTGAACCCATTAGAAGTCATGCTAGTGAACAAACTGTAGTTAGATTTAGATTGTTTATATCCAAAGTTGATCAAAGATTGAGAAAACTTGGTATACCACTGTCTGAAGGATTGTTTAAGACCATATAGAGTTTTCAGCAGCTTGCAAACATAATTCTTAGGAGCCATATCAACACCAGGAGGCAATTTCATGTATACATCCTCATGTAAAAGCATTTTGCACATCAGATTGATGCAAATGTCAACCTTTAATTGCTGCCAGAGCTAATAAGCACCGAACTGTTGTTATTTTTGCAATAGGTGAAAAGGTTTCTTGGTAGTCTAGGCCCTCTTATTACGTGTACCCCTTTGCCACCAATATAGCCTTGTATCTTTCTAGAGAACCATCAGAATTATATTTCAACTTATATACACATTTACAACCCACTGCCTTCTTCCCATATGGTAATGTAGTCAACTTTCAAGTTTTTTTATCCTCTAGAGCCTTAAGTTCAACGTTCATGGCCTCAACCCATTTTATATTATGTGCAGCTTCTTTAAAACTAGTGGGTACTTTAAGTGTAGTAATAGAAATAGAGAAAGCTTGAAAATACCTAAAAAGTTTATTGTATGAGAGATAATTGGAGAGAGGATAGAGAGAATGGTTACCTTTGGAGGATGGATGATGAGAAGAGAGTGAAGTAGGACTTGTAAAATCATTAACAACTGTGGTGCAAACATAATCTGTCAAATGAGATGGAGGTTTTCTGATTCTTGTTGATTGCCTAGGTAATGGAGAAGTGGGTATATGTGTAGATATAGGGGAAATATGATCTAGAACTGTGGATTGCTGGTTAAATGAAGAATTAGAATAATGTTCTTTGTGATGTTCTGTAGAATTTTCTATTTCTGAATCAGAATCTGGATAAATGGGAAAAGTTTGAGCTGAGGATTGAGGTTGAGATTTATCTATTGTGATGGGACTTTGCAAGGAAATTTAGTTTAAAAAAAATTTAACATCCCTAGAAATGAAGATATCATGATTGTCTATGTCTAAGAACTTATAACCTTTTACGCCAGAGGGATATCTTATAAAAACACACCTATTAACCTTGGAATCAAACTTAGTACGACCCTGAGCTAAGGTTGAAGCATAACATATGCATCCAAAAACTGTCAAAGGCAGATAATTAGGTTTTTTGTGTAATAACAATTTATATGGAGATTTATTATTGAGAAGAGTGGTAGGAGTTCTATTGATCAAGAAAACAATAGTTTGAACAAATTCTTTCCAATACATGAGAGATAAACCAGATTCAAAATGTAAAGCCCTAGCAACGTTTAGAATGTGCTGATGTTTTCTCTCTACTGTAATGTTAGTTGAGGTGTAGCAATGCATGAACATTGATGTATGACTCATGTTTGATTCTAAAAATCAGTGAGGATAAATTCCCGTCCATTATCACTTCTCAAATTCTTTACTGCAACTCCAAATTGTGTTTTGACATAGGAGTAGAAACACTGGATACTATTTCTGACTTCAGATTTGTTTACATAAATCCAAGTATTTCTAGAACAATCTTCAACAATTGTTAAAAAATATTTTGAACCATCATAACTTTCTATAGAATTAGGTCTCTTATATCACAATGAATCAATTAAAATAAGACTTTAGATCAGCTAGGATTATTGGGAAATGGACTCTTATGGTGTTTAGCATGAGCACAAATATCACATGAGACATATTTTGTAGATGGAAAATGAATTTCCATTAGTTTTAATCCAGGGATAGATTCATTGCCAAGTCTCATATGCCATATTTCAATATTGTCATGTTTACATGGATTGACAAAGTGCTTATTGAAAACAGGAAAATGTAAATTATGTAAAATAGTAGGATTATCTTCAATGATGAGCTGATATAGTCCATTCTTTACTTCACCATTCCCAATCATCCTCAAATCCAAAAGGTCTTGAAAAATATAGCAATGAGTTGAAGGGAATAAGAGCTAACAATTTAGAGAGTCGACAAGCTTTCTTGCTAAAACTAAATTAAAGGAAAAAGAGGGTACACAAAGAACATCATAAAGGATGAGTTTTTCTGTTTATTTAATGGTTCCTATGAGTGTTACTTTAGCCTCCTGACCATCGGGAATTTGAACAGAGAAATTAGCTATGGTGGTAACTTGAGTGAAATAGGATGGGTTGCACATTATATGATCTGTAGCACCAATGTCCATAATCCAAGGAATTTTATTAGTGACAAATGTAGTATTCACATAGGAAGTCAGATTTATACCTGAGGTGATGTTTTTAGGGGATCATTTCTGGATCATGTTGACTTGTGGAGTAGGCTTTCCTTCGATCAGATGCATTGTTGTTGGTACTCATCCTTGGACAGTGAAATTTGATCTTTATGTATCATCTAAGTAGAAGTCACATTAGAATTTTGGCTAATCATATTCACTATAGGAGTTGACCTGCATCTTTGTGGCCTTCAGGATAGCCATGAAGCTTGTAGCACTTAGATTTTAGGTGCCCAGACATTTTGCAGTGGTCACAAATTAGGGCTTCTGTGTTTTCTGCTTTGAAACAGTTTTCAAGGTTGTGACCACTGATTTTACAGAATAAACATAAATCTTCTATTTCTTCACATAATCACCAGATCTATTGAGGAATAGGGCATTGTTAGGAGCATAGTTGGAAAATTTCTTAGCAACCATCACTGCTGGTTCTTGAGTAAAACATTTTGTAATGACATGAGTCCTTTCTTGATTCTGAATCTGGTTGTATACTTTGTTCACCATAGGCAAAGGACTCATCATTAATATTTGGTATCTTGATGTTGAATAACAGTCTTGTAGCTCCATAAGGATTTTAATTACCTTGTTTCTGTGATATCTTTCCACTAGAGCTTGTAAATGTCCACATCTACATTTGGGGATTGGCTCAAAATCAACTAATTGATCCCACAACACCTTTAGCTTCCCATAGTGAACAATCACAGAATCACCCCCTTGCTTGAGTTCTGCTAGTTCTTTCTTGATGATGTACATTCGTGAGCCACCTTGCTACTCAAATATTTCTTTCAACTCATTCCACAGCTCTCTAGCATTGCTTATGTATGAAGCACTAGTCTTAATTTTTGAACAGGTAGAATTTAATAGCCACGAAACTATCATATCATTACATCTTTCCCAAGCTGCGATTAGTAAATCATCTTGTCCAAAGCTAATATTATCATCAAATGTTGAGGATTGTGGTTTTAAAAGATTTCAGTTACAAAAACTAATTTATTTTTTGCTCTAAGGGCTCTTTTCATAGCCATTGACCACATTTCATAATTATCTTTGGTCAAGAGTTCAAAGACTAAAACCATTTGTGCATTATCTCCAGGTTCTATCGAGTATAGATTGGTTGCTTTAGAAAAATTAGTGAAGAAATTAGTATCAACAACATTAGTTTTCTGTGATTCTGATTTCTCTTTTGATGTTCTCGCAACTACGGTTATTTTAGAAGTTTTCCCTTCTTTTGTCATAGTGTAGGCTCTGACACCATAAAACAAGGTATAAAATCTAGTACGAAACTAGTGAGCAAAATATAAAAGAAAGAAATGAGGAAGATGAGTAAGAATAAAGCTTGTGAATGATTCAGTTTTTCTCATTACGTAAAGAGTTTGTATAGTACAATATATAAGTAAGATAAACGAATCAAAATGATACAAAGGTTCCTACTTATGAAATGCACAGTTTCATTTAGTCTCTCTTTCTATGAAACTAAGCGTTTTTCTTCTCTTCTTCTTTTCTTCCATACGCTGCGTTTTCATCTTTCCCTTTCCCTTCTCTTTTCTATCTGGAGTAGAAGAGACATGTAGAGGAGGTCAAGCTTTCATCAATGACAGCCGAATATCAGTAACTCTCAAAAGTATTTACATAGATTGTTATGTTTTCAATGAATCTTTATGTCATAAACCATTTAAAAAAAGAAAATATTATGTTGAAAATGTTCATTCTTCATTCCATGAATTTATTTTAAGAATACATATTCTACGTTATCGTGGATAATTTTTTTCACGTAAAATGCTTTTTCAAATTAACCATGATTTATGAAATATACTTATGATTTGTGAATTGTGTTTTTAATATGGAATTATGGCAATACAATTCTATAAGTATTTAGAACTATAGTAACTTATTATACACTCATTTATATGTAGTTCACATATATGATTTTGAGGCCTTTGAGACCCAATGTGGTATGCTTATAGGTGCACCATATGTCATGATGCCTGCCTTTTGGGGTTGTCCGGACATGTATAGCCTATGCTTATTGTTTCATGTAAAATATATTTTGCTTATGCCTTGACCTAATTGCTCAAATTAAGCGGATTTACTATGGACGTTGATTTTAGTTGATCCTCCTAAGTAAATCCTTATCATTCCATTAAAGTGAATTTTCATACATTTAACTAACATTTTACTAAAGAGTATTACTCATAAATGTCTATATTTTTGCATATTATAGTTTTCTTGTAGCACATGCAAACATGTAATTAATTGGAGCTTGAACATCACAATGGGCATACTCACATTTAATCTTTCTCAAACACAAAGTTTGCATATAGGGGCAAATGCACCTTGAGACCAAGAGGGGCATATGGCCCCCGGCCTCTTGGTTTCTAGTTTTTTATGTTCTCGATAACAATTTAAAAAAGAGATCTAGAGTTCAAGTCTCACTAACTCTAATTTGACAATGTCCTTATCTTTTATTTATGATTCTACTAACTTTTGACATTAAATTTAACTCATTTTGTGTCCAATTACTTGAATTTAATTTTTTTTACATTACTTCCTTTAATCAATTTTTTGGTCTAGTAGTAGTTTTATTTTACTTTTTCATAAATTTGATGATTTTTTGTTAGATACTCTTATTTCATTGTAAAACATTTCTTTTAAGCTTGTTTCTTACTCATATGAACACAATTTCTATTGTGCCATTTGATATGTATCAATCAAAGTTAGTAATGTAATGTATTTTAGAATCTATTATTTCTTAAAAAATGTTATTTTCTATTTCATTCTTTATCGAATTTGATTATCATAGAGTAATCACACGTCAAAAAAAATAAAGATGAGAATCATTAATTATTGATATGATCAACTATCTTGATGATATCAATGAGAATTAGATAGTAACAAAAAGTGAAGTATCATAAGATAAATGTAATAAAGGAATATGTGAAATTTTCAGGAAAAAAAATTATAATTTGACATTAATATTTTTATGTCTAATGGTACCCTCTAAACTAAAATCCTAAATCCGTCACTATGCATAAGCTTTCTCTAGAAAAGAGAATCTTTAAGTTAGAAAATCTTACTTCTAGAACTATAATTATGTTAAGTTGTTTTCACATGTTTATAAGTATGATAAATACAGTACGTCAAATGCCATGTATACATATCGTTATGCTCAATCCCATTTTCAAGATAAGGTGATGTACTTAAAGACATTATACAAGTTTTAAAGTTTACTTTGATACAATTTAAAACTTCAAAATTAATAGGATTGAAAACAAATAACTTCAAAGATTAATAGTAATATTAACATGGTATTAGAGCAGAATGTTTTCTAACATCTACATGAAAGTGACCGTGTTAGAAATTAACTAAAATCCGCATTAACAAATACATTATCGTTTTAAGAATATTACTGAAAAATTTAAACCACACTTATTAATAATAAAACCAGCAATGAAAGACAACGAACACAACTGAAATACAAAAATAACTAATTGTTATTTATTACAAATACAAAAGTAAAAAAACTTTTCTATATATATCCTTCTATGGAAAATAAAAGTTTCTTTGTCCATGAAACTAGGGGAGAAAGGTGTAAAATGGGACATTACTAAAAACGTTATGCCATAATTTAACAACAGAAACAGCTCACAATCACTTTGTCGCAAGACAATGAAACATACAAACATCAAAAGTCAGTATCTTTAGGATTTGGAAAAAGGTCTTTGCAAATTTTATCACAGTGAGGATGAAGAGAAAGATGAATGCATGAGTTATAGAAACACATTAAATCAATATTCTCCTTAGTGAGAGGATTCATATTCACAACAAAGTTTGAACATTCATTATTGCACTTCTCAAATGGCACTTCATAAGCTTGGACTGCAGTCGCACCACTTACAACTATAATTATATCTATTATCTTCATACTCAAATTTCCTCTTCCCATTTTTTTTCTCAGTCCTCTTCGATATTACTTGAAAGTTGGACACGTAGAAAGGTTATTATTTATATGAAAGCAAATTGGCCTTTGGTTGGAGACTTGGAGTTGTGATATGTAATCAAGACTAATAATTAATTGTTAAGCTTAAATGATTCGGCCTAACATAATTTTTCACATGTTTTATTGTCCAAATCATAATTTATAAATGGTAAACTTTGTATTTTATTTTGTTTGTGTTCATTCGATATGTGTACGTGTAATACGATAATGTGGTTGGCTATGAGAACAATATCTTATTTCCAATTCGTTCTGCAGCACATTTTCTCTAATAAAGTGAACATCAATTGTAGTTGTAATGTGTTTGGTGTTTGGATACTTTTTTTTTTGTCAAAGTTACATCACAGATTCTAAAGGGAATGAGCAGATATGAGTTAAACACACGATCTCTAAGGTATAAATGTGAGGGTTCAATCAACTGCGTTAACCTATTTTGTCAAATTTATGCATTTTGAATGCACTTAAATTATGTAAGAAGTGGTTAAATAATCGTTGACTGGACATACTAGAATCTTGTTAACTGTTCCAGATAAACTCTATTCATTTATCATAAATCTAAACATCTTAGCTATTGGGTTGAAGCAAATCTATCTTAGATAATATGAATGTAGCAGTGGCTAACCAAATAGTGAAAGTTTCTAAATGGAAACGGAGTGGGCTAACATGAAACAAACAAAAGATATTTTTCTTTGATTCAATATTCTTATATGCCTATAGTCCAATTTGTAATAATTTCAGAGGTTTTCTTTGACTTTATTTGTGTCTACAAGCAATTCAAAATACTTTGACTTTTTTTACAATAGGTCCGAGTCAAATAGTAATGATGTGAATCATATTTTTTATATTATTTCAGAGAATCAAGGATCTCACTCAATTAGATTAGATATGGTAAATTTTAATTTGAAATGGATCACCTAAATAATTTATTCTTGAGACATATAGTAAAGGAAACTCTTTAGTATGATTCTAAGGAAAAGGAATATATCTGGCTATTTCGATTAGAGAGAGCATGTCATTTGACAGAGAAATTCTAAAATCATGGAGGCTTGGTTTAGCCAATTGGCCGCTGAGTAGAACCAAATTGCAATAAAAGTAATGAGCTATTCCAATCAGAGTGAGCATGTCATTTCACAGAGAAATTATAAAATCACGGAGGCTTGGTTCAGCCAATTCGCCGTTTAGTAGAACCATATTGAAATAAAAGCAATGAGTATAAGGGTTAAAATAATATTTTACCCTAATTTTAAGCAAAATCATTAAATTTATTTGTAATGAAAGTTATGAACGATTGCTTTGGCTTTCCCCCTAAATATATCAATTGATTATGGAGTGTGTGATTACTTCTTCATTCTCTATCAGTATTAATGGTGGTCTCTATGGTCATTTTGAGGGTGGTATAGATTTGAGGCAGGGAGACCCTATCTCTCCCTACTTATTTATGTTAAAGCTAGCCTTGATCTGTTTAATTTGATTTCTGGTCTCTCTCCTAACAATGCTAAGAGTAACATTTTCTTCTCCAACGTTAGTGATGAGGTTCAGGAGTTAATGAATGCAACTGGTTTTGTTAAAGGTTCATTGCTTGTTAGATACCTGGGGATCTCTTTGATTGCTACAAAGTTATCTAAAACTCACTGTGATGCGTTGGTGGACGGAATTATTAAAAGGGCAAAGAATTGGGAGAATATGCACTTATCTTTTGCATGTAGGCTTCAACTTATTAAGTCTATCTTATGTGCCATTCTAGGGTTTTGGGCTAGCTTGTTCATCGTCCCTAAATAAGTCATGAAGAATATCAATGATGCTCTAAGGAACTTCTTGTGGACTAGCAGGATTGACAACTTCAGGCAGGCCAAGATGCCTTGGAAACAGGTTTGCACTACTTATGATGAGGGTGGTTTGAATATCAAGGATCTGGTTACTTGGAACTATGTTGCAGTATCTAAACATTTATGGAAGTTAGTTTCAAAACCTAAGGACTCCTTATGGGTAGCTTGGTGTTACCATAACCTTTTTGAAAAAGGCACTCTATATTTACTGTTAAGCTTGCTTAAGACCGTTCTTGGTCTTGGAGAAAGTTGATAAAACTCAGAGATATGGTTTCTAATTTTTGTAAGGCTAAAGATGGCAATGGAGCTGGTCTCAAGTTATTTACAGATCATTGGCATCCCTCTAGAGTTCTTTTAAGTCCTGGTGGGGGATCTATGGTTCAAATTGCTGGTTTAGCTATTGACTCTCCTTTATCTGTGCTTATTAATGATCAAGGTTAGTTTTACCCCAATATTGATGTGCAAACTGCTCTCAATCAGTGGGGTTTTGATCTGGTTGCTCAGGTCCCTTCAGGGACTGATGATTCTTGGTGTTGGACAACTTCCTCTTCTGGTAGGTTTACTATCAGGGACACTTACAGAGATCTTTGTCCTCATCAACCTAGTGTTTCTTGGTCCAAGATTGTCTGGTTTTCAGGGTCCATCCCAAAATGTTCTTTCATCATATGGTTAGCCCTCCTGGACAAGCTTTCTACTATGGATCACATGAAAAAATGGAACCCTTGTGCTTTGTGCCTCAGGTTCATAAACAAGTCAACACTTATTTTTTAATTTCTCCATGACTCAAGTTATTTTGGTTCATCTCCTAGCTAAATGTGGCAGTAGAGATATTTTAATGTTCTTGGCCATTTTTTAGTTGATTTTTTATTTAAGGATTGTATCTCTGATATATATAGACTTAGTGTCAAATTGCTTTTTTCCTATTTTATACATTGTATTTTGAGAGAAACATAAGGATCTTTGTTGGTAAAACCCTTGATTCATCTCTTATCTCCAAGAAAATTTCTAGGATGATAAGTGATAGGCTTTGGTTTTTAAACCAATCTAGGTCCTTTATGATTGATTCTAGCTTCTTAGATAGTTGGTTATAACCTTTTTAGCATGCGCTAATTTAGGGTAGGTTTTGTGTTTCTTTTGTCCTGGGTATGCTCCTTGTAAATGTGTTTTTCTCTTTGGTTAATATATTTTCCTTTTAACCAGAAAAAAAAAGTTATGAACAATCTGAATGATTGATAAGTTATGTACGTGAAACTCTGTATGACTAAATGATATGCAATGTATGCGATTGCTTTGTGTGACCTTATATATGTATGGTTCTACTTTTTTTTTCAACAAATAAAGTCCTCCATATCATTAAATCAAAAAGAGATAACATTAAAATAAGGGGCATATCCCAGGACATGATAGAAATGAACTCAACAAGGAGGAAGAAATCAGTGAGCTCAACATGACATCTCAGCTAGACTGGCACCTCCTTAAAGTTCACAGTCAATGCAACAGGATATCACAGCTAGGCTGGCACCTCCTAAACACCCACTGGCTAGTCTCATTAAAACATTTACTGAAACAAACCTCAAAGGGAAAAACCCAGAAAAGGAAAAAAGAGTACTAGCCGAAAGACAACAAACAAAAGACAAACCGAAAATGTTAAAAAGAATGAAACAACTCTTGTTCCACAAAAGAGGAATTATTCAGGAGAGTATTACACAGAGCAACATAATCATAACTAAACTGCCCTTCTCTAGCACAAGCATGGGCAAGAACATTAAAAGATCTAGGACAATAATTGAACGAAATACAATGAAATAAACTAGACAAGGAACAAATATCAAAAATCGTAGTTCGAATGGTGGAAATGTCTATGTCTAATGGCGACAATAAGGTTAGAGAAATATGAATACACTAAAATCCTGTCAGGTTCAAACGGCAAAGCATTCTCCAAACCCCAAAACAATGCACTGGCCTCCGCATGAATGACCGAATTAGAACAAGAATTTTTCTTATATCCCACCGTCTTCAATTTTCCACTAGGATCGCAGAGATCCCATCCAAGACCATTTACCCCTTCAACATCTCTAGTTGCATCAGACCCTGCAACCAAGAAGTATTTGGTACATGCAAATGCATAGAAGACTTCATAGTTGGATGAATCTCATTTCTCATAGAAATAGCTCTATTAAGTTCTTTGAAATGTTTTTTAGCCAAAAACAAAGTCTCCACCGGATTAAAAAGCCACCGCATTAAAAACTTGATTGTTCCGAGCTTTCCATAAACACCATAAGTGATAAATGAAACAAGACAACAAGTCTAAAGACTCCTCCTTAGCGTACAAAAAATTTGAAATATCAGCCCAAATATCCAAGATAGTAGATCCAGAAAGCAAGGATGTATGAACAAAAAAATGACTTTTAAACCAGAAAGACTCCACTAGTTAAAAAATAAATGCATCAAACTTTCTTGCTCTGACTCGCAGAAAGGGAAATAAGGATTAGATAACATACCACAGTGAATTAAATTAACATTTCATGCTCAAAAGTTATTAAAAAGTCTCCATGTGAAATCTTTGAGCTTTGGTGGGATATTCAGCTTCCACATCCTCTTCTAACACTGCTGAACAGATCTAGATCTACTAGGAGCAACCTTAATTTGACACCCTGGATTACCAGACTGATTAGACTGACAAGCCAAAACATACCCGAAATTAACAGAGTAAAAGCTCATTTTATTGAAATGCTAAATAACAACGTCATTCATACCTCTACGGCTAAATAGAATATTATGATAGCTTCTACATCGCACAGTAAAAAAATTGAGTTCAGCACATCCATATTCCAAGATAAACCATTAGAGCTTAGTAACTCCCTAACCTTGTTAACCGTTCGATTTATTGGTGTTACAACTCTGAACATAGACGGTCTAGAGATCTAAGGATCATCCCAAATGTCAATATTCTCACTGTTTCCTACAGACCATCTCAAACCACCCATAAAAATCTTTTTCCCTTCCATTAGACTTCTCCAAGCCTAAGAAGGCTTTCTCCCTAAATCGGCATTCAAAAAATATGAATTTGCAAAATATTTACTTTCTAGCACTGAAAGAAGAATGAAGGATTCATCTTGAATACACCTCTAACGCTGCTTGGCAAGAAGAGCTAAATTGAAAGCACTCAACTCACGAAAGCCAATCCCTCCCTACGCTTTGGGTCTAATAAGTTTCCTCTAAGCTCCCCAATGAATGCCCTGATTAACAAGAGAGTTCTGACACCAGTAATCTACAATTTTACTACTAATCTTTTTTGCAAATTGGAATGGGAATTTTGAAACAGGACATCACATAATTTGATAGAGGACGCAACTGCTTTAATCAGAATCTTTCTTCCTGCTTGGGATAAATAGCGTTCAGACCATCCTGAAATCTTAGAGATGATTTTATCATCAGCGCTATTAAAAATAACAGATTTATTTAACCCAAAGTCAGATTCAAGCCCCAAATACTTCGATAAGGAAGAAGCACGATTTAGACCAAAGAAAGCAGCAAGATCATTTTTCATAATGCAAGGAGTATTTCCCCTAAGCACAATCAAATTTTTCTGAATATTTGGCTCCTGCCCTAAAGCTTTACCATGAATTTTAAGAATCTTTATAATCGCCTCCAATTCCTTTCTATCTTCTTTGTAAAAAAACAAAGAGTCATCTACAAAGAATATATGAGACACATTGGGGTCGAACCTATTAAACTTGAATCCTGAAAAGTGACTTGACGTGACACCATGAGACAACAAAGAAGACAAAGCCTCTACACAAATCAAGAACATAAAAGGAGACAAGGGGTCGCCCTGCCGGAGACCTCTAGTGGGCTTGAAAGACGACCCCTTACTGCCATTAATCAGTACATTAAAACTCACTGAAGAAATACAAGCATATATCCAATTACACCATCAGGTAGAAAAACTAAATTTTCTAAGAACCTCAATGAGGAGACCCCAGTCCACCCGGTCATAAGCTTTCGACATATTAATTTTAATGACAGCTTCAAAATTCTTTCCCTTTTTCCTAGTACGGAATGTATGCATGATTTCATGGGCGATAATAATATTGTCTACAATCTGCCTACCAGGAATAAAAGTGCTCTAAAAGGGCTAAAAATCTTCCAAATCATAGATCTGAATCTGTTCGACAAAATTTTAGCAATAATCTTATAAATCATCTTACATAAGCTAATTGGTCCGAACTGATTCAAACAACGAGCATTCTCAGATTTAGGAATCAGCACAATAGAAGACGTATTAACATTCTCCGGTAAAACACCATAACTATAAAAATTCTGAACAAAATCAATAACATCCTTACCCACAATAGACCAATTTTGCTGGAAGAATGAAGTAGTGAAATTGTCTGGGCTCGAGGCTTTAGAAGGATTCATCCCTTTCAGCGCATTAAAAATCTCTTCAATCGTGACTTCCCGATCTAAACCGTCAACATCTGATGCATCCAATCCACTATAGATATGATCCATCGCTACTGAGTAGTCTTCGTTTGACGGATTAGAGGACATAAAGATAAGTGAAACAAACCTCAGCGTTTGCGTGCATCTTATCTCTGTCAGTTTCCAAATGCCCCAAACTATCTTCGAAACCCATAATCTTGTTGCTTCTTCTAAGCTGACAAAAAATTGAGTGAAAGTGCTTAGTATTTCTATCCCTTTCATTCAACCATTGGATGCGAGATTTGTCCCTCCAGTAAGCTTTTCCTCAATAATCGCCCATTTAAGCTTCCTTTGCATAAACATAATTTTCTTACTGTCAGGTTGCCCATGCGAGTAAGCTTTAGCTCATTGTTAAGCTTGGCGCTATTTCTGAATTTTTCCTCCAAGCAATAATGTTGGACCTAGAAGAGTCCAACTTTTTCATCAGGCCAACCAGGCCAGAACGCCCAGTAAGAGTAGAACCGGCCCAAGCTTCTTCAATAGCTTTTCTACATTCATTCCACTTCAACCAACGCCTATCAAAACGAAAAGATTAGGGACTTTCGGCTCTCTAACTTCCGTACTCAAAAGGATAACAACATTGTTAGATCCTGGAGCAGGAATATGAGTAATTTGGGCACGAGGATGGCTATTGACCCACTCCAAGTTTGCAAAACAATGATAAATCCTTTCTTTGATTAATAAGTGAGAGATGATCTCTATTATTAGTTCAAGTAAAATCCGACCCATAAAAACCTATCAGACCTGATAATTGCGAAAAACTAGTCAAAGGAACACAACTAGCAGCCGACCTTTGAACACCACCCCATTTTTCCTTAGGATGCATGATATCATTAAAATCACCCAAAACAACACACATATCTTGGCACCCAACAATCCTTCTAGTTAAAATAGCCAATTGTTCCTCTCTAACATGCTTAAGAGTACTAAGATAAATAAAGAAAATATGCCATAATAAACTCGACGTTGGATCCACCACTGAAACTTCAATAAGAAAATAGCATAACTTAATAACAGTAACATTAATCCTATCATTCCAAAAAAGAGCCATATCAGCACTGATACCAACCGGTTCAACATTTATAAAACCCATGGTACAAAGAGAATATTTAAATCTCTCAACAACTTTTTTTTATTCTTAGTCTCATTGATAAAAATCAAATCCGGGGAATGGGTATAAGATAACCCTCACAAAAAAGAAACTGTCAGGAGATTTCCCAACACCCTAACAATTTCATGCCAGAACTTTCATTGATCACTGTGGGGCTGAATGCGCTACCTCCACCTCTTCAGAACTAGTCAAAACATCCCCCTCTTTAAATCTCTTCCGAATAGGTTCTCCATTCCCAATAGAAATAGAACGGTTTTGTGCACCTCCCATCCTTTTTACTCCCACACGGTTGAGCTACTTAGCCGAAGGTCTACCTTTTTTTCTAGAGCAGCCCACCACTGGCCGATTGCCTTTGCTAAACAATTTGCCTTTCTGATTATTAGATCCCATTAAGAGAAGTTTGTGAATTCCATGATCCACTTGGCCCATCTGTATAGTAATATCAACCAAATTACTTTTCAAAACACTAGCCGAACCCACCATTCCAGCGTTAGTAAGATTGGCCCATTCCCCACGTTAGCTCCACTAGACGGGCCAGAGCTGAGCGACCCTTTCGGCCCATCTGAAGCTAGCACGCCTCCTTCCAAGCTACAATCAGCTGCCACATCACTTGCATTGCAGTCCATATTTAATGATGTCAGCGGACTTACCTCGCCCAAAAAGGAAATATATATAAGTTTCCAAAATATCTATCATAACAGCTCCATTGCTTTCCTCACCTCCAGCCATATCCTCCCCGAAATTCTCCTTTTCTAAAACCGACAACTCCAAGATATTTTCCAAAACTACACCAGCATGATTTACGTTATCAGCCAAGACATCCGTGATTTTATCCTTCTCTTTAACAGCCACTTCTGAATTTTTGGAAGCTGATAAGGGAGTAGAAGATACTCCTCCTGATTTGCCGCCAGTTTCCCTAGAATTCCGCCAATCAGATCTGCCGTAGTTCAACTTCTCCGGCGAAAACCCACCGGAAAATCTATACCCATAACACCCTTTTCTTTAGATGAAATCTGATACTCAAATCTGGACCGTTCATCAAGCATAGGGAGCCCAGAAAAATCGGCAGAATTCTTCTCTCCACCATTGCCGCCGGGCCTCTATTCCGGCAAACCTCTCCTCCCTCTCCAGTGTTCCTCCGATCCCCGAACTCCATCTTGTAAATCACTGGAATTAAAATCCGCCCTTTGGAGAGTGATTCTTGGACAGAAGTCGATCCCTAGACAAAAACCAACGTCCTCTGCCTCTTATATTAGCCGGAGTTCCACTCTGTCAACACGAGCAGAAAAATTCTGGGATACAGTGGGTAAATAAGATCTTCGATCTGGACCATCAAAAGCTCTAAGCCCCTCACCATACTCATTCCCCGAACAACCTTTGATGAACCTTGTTGATCACAAAATCCATTCCCATGAAGAATCCTCCCACAAGAATAACAAAATCTAGGTAACGGCTTCTATTTAAATGAGCACCAATGTTTTCTACCATTGAAATTAATAAAGTTCCTCTCATTTTAGAGATATCAAATTCCACATTTTTTCTAGGTTCTACATTTTTTCTTTCCATATTAGAAAGTCTCATTCTTGTAATTAGATTAAGAATGACTCTTTTAAGTCTAATGCAAGAACAATAATGCGTGCATTGCGAATATTGATTATTTTCTTAACAAACCGCTCCAATTCAAAACCATCTTTCATAAACCCATCATCAGAATCTATCACCCGTCCCACTTTGCTACCAATAAATTCAGCAACTTTTTTTTCCTCTGCATTCAACCGAAGATCGTGCAATTGAATACAGAAACTATTCAAATAAAACAATTTTTTGTCCAAATACAACTTTGATTCCATCTCATAACAACAAAGAGATTGCCATCAAAGATCTTAGGCGATAAAAATCACATGGCTACAGCTTTAGGGTATAAAAATCACATGGGCTACAGCCCGCATAAATAGGGCGGCCCAATACTCATCTTATAATGAGAGCCCTGTAAACATCAGCCCAAAAGCTTTGGATGATGAGTCAACCTTGTAAGGCCCAAGGTCACCCTGATGACCAAAGGCTCATCCTTTGTCCGAGGCCACCATGATGGTCGAGGGCTCATCTTTTGTTTGAGGTCACCATGATGGCCGATGACTCATTTGTTTTATGAGGTCACTAAAATGACCGAGGGTTCATCACGTCCGAGGTCACTAGCTGAGGGCTCCTCATGGACGATGGCTCATCCCCTCCGACGTAACGTAAACCCAATCTCAACAACCTGAAACAATCTCAAAGTTGTTTGAAGTGATAAGATAATAATTGAAAACTAACTTATATGGGGAGAATATTATTCAAATGCTTTCATTCATTCAGTATAAAAAGGTGGCGACCCCTCACAAAGACGGTATGTAATCTCCCAACACTCGATAATACAATTCTAAATACACCTTACTGACTTGAGCGTTGGAGTGTATTAGACTGGACACCATACCGGTGTCGATATAATCCTTCGTCATTTCATTGTTTTACAAATCAGCAAGTTCATCAGGTAACGCGTGGTAATTCGATCTGACAGTAGATTTCGAGCATCTATAGTTTGGCGCCGTCTCTGGGAAGGATGAAGATCTTCTTTGAAGCTAAAAAAAAAGAATCGAATTTGCTATCGCAATGGTGAACACAAGAGCAAATCTGGGACAAAACGACCACCCTGAATATGCATCAATCGGTAATCTTGCTAGTAACCCGACAGAGGCAGCGAGGGAGCAGAGCCAGATTCACAAAGCTCCAGTAGCAAATTCGGCAGGTCCACAACCACACAATGGCATTGATCCAACCGTCATTCTCTTGTTGGAGAAGGTCGAGCGCCTGACTAAGGAAATCACTGACCTAAAAAAAGGAGGTAGAGATGAAAAGAGGATTAAGATCATCCCCATCGTCGGGATGTACGTGAACGTGACAGAGAAGAAAAGCTCAGCCCTAGCCCAGCACTAGATCGCTCGGCTAAAGAAGGAGGGGATCAGAGCCGGAACGCACCTCACATACCCAAAGGGAGAGGAGAGCCACATGGTAAGGTTAGGGAGGATTCTCATCACCCGCATTGTCACTCACGTCATTCTCGTCACCACTCTCGTCAGACCAAAAGGGTTCATGATGAAGCTAAGAGCCGAAGGTCAAAGTATCATGAGGAAGAGCATGGATGCTATTGGGATGCGGATGAGATTGTTGAGCAAATCAAAGATTTACATTTGAGAGTCACACGTTTGGACACAAAGGACAAAGGGAAGAGCATAGCCTCAACCGCGATAGTACGGGGTCTGATGTAGTCGCCTTTCGTGGTGGGAATCACATCGACGACACCACCAAAGAGGTCCACCACTCCGAAATTTGAATTGTATGATGGTACATTTGATCCTACTTATCATATTTTGCTTTATAAGAAGGTGATGTTGGGAGCATGTATTCCAGAGGACAAGCTAGAGGAAATGTTATGCCTACAATTCGCTTCAAGTCTGAAAGGAGCTGCCATCACATGGTTCGGGAGCCTAGAACCCTGTTCCATACACGCGTTCTCTCACTTGGTGATGCTCTTCCTAGAGTAGTTTGAAAGTAGCAAAAGAATGGTTAAAGAAGTACATGACATTTTTACTGTAGTCCAGAAGAAGGATGAGCCCCTAAGGGAATACATCCATAGGTTCAACAGTGAGAAGATTGGCATTATCCGATGCGAGGAGGCTGTAGCCGCGACCGCATTCAGAAACGGTCTGGTGGAAGGCACAGACGTGTTCAAATATTTACATCGAAGTTGGCACAAGACCCCATCAGAATGTCTTAGTAAAGCTAAGAAATTTGTCTTGTTGGATGAAGAGATGGCAAAGAAGAGAGGCAAAAGGAGTACACGGGAGAGCCCCCCGCGCGTCAAAAGAGAAGATAGAGATCGAATTGAAAGGTCAGACTGAAGAACGAACAAAAATGGTCGTGGACAGGTTAGGACCAAGAGTTATCCCACAAATCAACCTTCCTCCATTGAAAGTGAGTCTAAAGAAGCTAGTTCACCAAGTCCAAGGCAAAGACCTCCTCTTTTTACCTCCGGTGTTGAGAACCAAGATGGGAAGAATGAAGAATCAGAATCAATACTGTGATTACCATAGGAACTTCATGGTGGGGTTTAAGCCCTCAAAACATGTGTATTGACATTTTGATATAAAATTTAATGAGGACTACATTTTTCTTGTAATTTGTCTTTTAAATTATTATTGAATAATCTATATAAATATCTGAAAATTTCATATTCATTATGAGACTATGATTTTGTATTAGTACGAGAGGATTAAGATCATAAATAATGAATAAAATTGTCAGCAACATATTAAAGTATGAAATCTTTAATGAATGGTTGTTAATACGGTTCACTAAGCATTATGAATGCATGTGATCTAGATCCAGATCATTGATGTGGATAGACATCTCAGTGAAGATACTTTATATAATGAGATTATATATGACTGGACCGGTTTGAATTAATATATTTATCAACATATTGTTTATCATAAAGATTCAATACTCATCAATTCGATGATCATATATAGACTAGTCTGAATCCTAAGTAATCATGAACTCTTATGCATGTCTACTGAATTTTTTGATTCACTCGTTAAAGTTTGTTTGGAAAACATGCTAATGACTTTTGTTTTGGAGATTCAGTGATATGGACGGCTAGGAACATGGTCTTATAAAATTTGGAATCCAAGCTTTCCTAACGGATCGTATATTGGTTCCCATAAGTGTTAATTCTGGAACTGAATGATTATTGAGCTCAAATTTATAATAAGATTATAACTTATTATTCACTAGTGGATTAATGGTACTTAAGGATCAAGAGGTAATTAGAAGGATAAAATAGTAATTTTAATTAAATCTAATTTACGAACTAATAATTGAGGACAGAACTACGTGAAATGATTATATCAGTGAACTACATGAGAATACTCTATAAATACAATCTATAATATCTAAGAGTACAATTTCATATTTATAGTGGAGTAATAATGAGATTAATAAATAAGATTATTTAATTAAAAAATTTAATTAATAATCTGGTTTATTGGAGTTTAGGATTATAGATCCATGGTCCCCAAGTCACCTCTATACTATGTAATCTAGGGTGTGAATATTTCAGGACATGAAAAAGGACTTACTTGCAAATGAATTGTTATTTTGGGGCAACTACATAATTATGAGATAATTATGTGTGATTAATTAATTAATTAAATTACTTATATATATATATTAATATAATTTTCGGAATTAATATATATAAATATTTATCGATTTTTTTAATTATTGATAAGTGGGACAAATCATCTAATTTATGAAATTAGATAATTAAATTATCATTAGATAATAATTTGGATCAACTACATCTGTTATTTATGAAATAACAGATAATTTAGTTGATAAGTATAATCATATATGTTAATTTTGAATTAACAAATATTTAGATATTTAATTTGATTAAAATACGTATTTAATACGCGGTAATTGCTATGTGTCAATCGCTGATTGAGTATTAGATTTTGACATGAACTACTGGTAGGGCCACGTGGTACTATAGTCGTGCCATGAGATACTGTGCTGCCCCACGGCACAATGCAGTGCAATGTGACACGGCAGTTGTGCACAATAATAGTGAGAACAAATTTATAATTAAATATTATTTCAATTATCCTAAAATCTGATACGTGATTATCAAGAAAAATATACAGATATTATTCTGATGGCCTAAGATAATGAATCAGTTCAATCAGATCAATCAATCAGTTCAATCAGAGAGAATCAATTTATCAATCAAGAGTTAAGAGAAGAACCCAATTCTCGAAAAAAGTGTTTTTCTATGAATTATGAGTTAATCAAATTCTTTAAAAGAATCATCATCACGTTCATTTAGAGAATCGTCTCACAAAAGTGCTTCTCAGTAAAATCTATAGCTCTCATGTGTTGAGTACATCTAAAGACAGAAAAGTGTCATCGTTATATTCTACGTGCCCACACACGTCCTAGTGCGTTGAGAATTGACTTGGAAGATCTAGTGTAGATCTCGGAGTCTGCTGATCGATGGAACGATTTCGTGGAAACAGAAAATTGATTGGTTTCACGAGGACGCTTGATTTAGACTACAAGAGGTATATGATTCATAACCTTGTATGTTGTTAATTTAATATATAAATATATAATAGATCATGACTGATTGAAAAGAGTTTCAATAAAAATATTTTTTGGTTATCGTATCGTTGCACGATTTTGTTTTATTAAAATATTTGATTTTTATTAAAAATTTAATTTTTAAAATAGCCACGCGCCACACGCTTCCGCCGCGTGTACGCCGCAATGACGAACATTACGGGCATACAACAGATGATTACTGGGAAGCTTAAACGTGAGATCGAATCTCTGATCGAACGAGGCTTTTTAGAGACTATCTCTTGAAGCAGGCTAGCAAGAGGCTGAGGACAAGCCTCAGGAAGAAAATCCTGAGAGACGGGTTGTACACTTGATCCATGGAGGAAAGTCAAGTGGATGAGCAAGTACCTCGGTGAGGAAATGGCGCCTGAGAGCTGCCCATCTACTAGTTTTCTCACTAGTGAAAAAGGACGAGCATGACTAGAAGATCGATTTTACTGATGTGGATATGGTCGAAGTACATTACCCCCATGATGTTGCATCTATGATCTCCATGGATGTGGCGAATTGTTTAGTCAAGCGGATACTAGTAGATCTAGGGAGCTCAGTTGATATAGTCTTCCTCTCAACCCTAAAGCATACAGGAATAGATGAGTCGCAGATGACCAGATGCAACTTAGAGCTCGTCAGCTTCAACGGTTCAGTTTCCAGAGTAATTGAGAGCATTTTCCTGTCGGTGAAAGCAAAACTCGTCAATCTGATGACGGAGATCCTTGTTGTAGATAAAGAATCAGCCTATGGCATAATTATAGGAAGACCGTGGGTGCAGCCAATGATGGCAAAACCCTCATCCTTCCATCAGAAGATAAAATTCTCAACTCCAGAGGGAATAATGGAAATATGCGGAGTTCAAGCAGTGGTTAGGAGCTATTACATTACCAGCTTCAAGCAAAAGTTAGAGCAATAGCAAGGCACAAGATGCTCAGTCTTATGGATGATTTATCCTAGTACAATTAGATACTCATGCACCCATTGGATCAAGAAAATATGTCTTTTACGACTGAGAGGGGGACGCTATAAAGTCATGTCATTCAAATTGAAGAAAGCATGAGCCATCTATCAATGCTTAGTCAACAAGATGTTCCGAGAATACTTGGGGAAGAAGATGGAAATATACATTGACGATATGATAGTGAAGTTTGTGTTCACACAAGATCATGTATCAGACCTGAGGCAGGTGTTTTAGATACTTAACAAATAATGTATGAAGCTTAACCCATCGAAATGTTCTTTCGGTGTGTCATCAGGGAGGTTTTTGGGGCATCTTGTCACAAACCGTTGGATTGAGGTGAATCTTGATCAGATCAGCGCAGTGTTGGAGATGACCACTCCCCATATGATCAAGGAGGTGCAAAAGTTGAACGAGAGGTTGGCAGCTTTTGGTAGGTTTATATCCAGGTCCTCAGACAAGTGTCTTCCATTCTTTAACATCTAGAAGAATATCAAGAACTTTGGATGGGATGGGAGGTGTGTAATGGCGTTCGCTGATTTAAAAAGGTATCAGACTATGACAGAGTTGTCGCATTTTCTGATACAAAAAGGAAGGGGACGTACTAGATTTATACCTTGCTGTATTGGAAAATGTGGCAGCTCTGTCTTAGTCAGAGAGGAAGGAAAGGATCATTTGGTCAGTCTATTACGTTAGCAAAATGCTATTAGACGCCGAGAAGGGATATTCGCGGATGGAGATGTTAGCCTTAGGCTTGGTCACCTCGGCTAGAAAGCTTAGGCACTACTTCCAAAGTCATACCATCACAGTGAGGACCTCACATCCGTTCAGATCTATTTTGCACAAATTGGAGATGTCTGGTAGACTGATGAAATAGGTTGTAAGTCTCGGAGAGTTCGACATCAGATACGAACCTCAAGCCGCCATCAAGGCTCAAGCACTTGCTAATTTTTTGGTAGAAATGATGCCATCCCAAGAGGATGAGGAGTCAGACTGTATAGAAGAAGTCACCAGAGATGATGCAACACTTGAAGAGATGAGAGAGCAACCCGTAGACATGGAATGGGCACTTTATGTTGATGGTGCAGCAAACGCACACGAATGTGGAGCTGGGCTAATACTTAAGACGCCAGATCAAACCATAATTGAAAGGTCTCTACACTTCGTGTTCAGGGCCTCAAATAATGAGGCCGAATATGAAGCTTTACTTTCATGAATGAAGTTAGCCAAAGACTTGGGGGTAAAGCGTCTAAGGGTATTCAGTGACTCTCAGCTGATAGTCAATAAAGTCAACAATGATTTTTAGACTAAAGATACAAGGATGGAGGCATATTAGAGCAAATAATGGAATTAAAGACCAAGTTTGAGGAGGGCTTCATAGAGCAGCTACATAGAATGGAGAATAGCCACGTGGATGCCCTGGTTACCTTAGCCTCGGCCGTTGACACCGGTAATCATCAACATCGTGGAACTTCATCCAAGGGTATCTCAGACGACTGAGCCAAGTCGGATGGATCCCCTTTTTAGTTACATATCAGTGGGCACACTTCCACAAGACCATGGTGAAGCCAGAAATGTGAGAATTCGAGCTGTAAGGTATTTAGTCTTGAACAGAACCTTATATAAAAGATCGTACACTTGATCGTATTTAAGATGTCTACATCTGGCGGAAGCTCAATATTTTATGGTCGAACTACATGAAGGACAATGTGGCAACCACTCAGGAGGGAGATCATTGAGCATGAGAGCCCGCATGATGCGATACTTTTGGCCTAGTATGGATGCTGACACGATGAAGTATGTTGCAAAATGTGACAAGTGTCATAGGTATGCACCGATACCAAAGCAACCACCTGAAGAACTAACCCCCACAATCATTCCATGGCCGTTCATGTAATGGGGGGTGGACATAGTGGGCCTAATGCCTCTTGCCCCTAGTCGAAAAAGATTTCTACTCATGGTCACTGATTATTTTTCAAAGTGGGTAGAAATAGAATATTTTGCGAACATCAAAGAAAATGAGTTTAAATGATTCATCTTGAAGAACATTGTGTGTAAATTCGGGATACCTAAGGCCATAATCGTAGACAACGGGCCATAATTTATAGGGAAAATTGTGAAGGAGTTTTGCGAGGAATTGGGCATTCAGCTTCGATTTTCAGAACCTAGGCACTCGCAAGCGAATGGGCAAGCCGAGGACTCCAACAAAAAAAATCTTGAGCACGCTCGAGAAGAGCCTCTGTCAAGCTAAAGGAAGATGGGTCGAGGAGGTCCCAAACGTGTTATGAGAATATAGGACCGCAGAGAGGGCTCCCATAGGAGAGGCACCTTTCTCTATGTTCTATGGAGTTAAGGCCGTGATTCCGATTAAGATGGGAATGCCTAATGTCAGGGAACAACTCACAGATATAGATAACAATAGAGAATCCATGACCCAGGCAATAGATGCCTTGGAGGAAAGAAGGGAGTTGGCGCTGATCAAGTTGGAGGCATACGTGCGGAAAACATCCCAATACTTTAACAAAGGTGTCAACATTCACAGATTTGTAGTCGGGGACTACGCACTTTGAGAAGTGTATCAGAATACCCAAGAGCGTGGAATGGGTAAACTTAGCCTAAATTGGGAAGGTCCTTACATCATAACATGAATCATTAGATCATGGACATACGTTCTCCAAGATCAAGAAGGAAGAACAATCAACAAGAGTTGGAACACTACTAGCTTGAGAATTTACAATCATTATGTGCTTTATTTCAATTTTCTTTAGCAATTTATTTCAATAAGTTATATTCGTAACAAACATGAGTTTTGATGAGCATTATTAAGTTTATTTATCAAATGAGGAGCATGGGTTTGAGCCAAGTCATGAGCATCGACCACTGCTTGAGTAGATAGATCAACTGGTATCTCAATCTCAAGATAAGGGTCAGAGGGATTTTTGAAAATGAGACCGCTTTCAACTGGAGTCGTCCCCCATTGTCGGAAACCTCAGTTTCATGATCATCTCTTTCATCTGACGAGGAGTACAAAGGGCTCCAATCAGTCTTACTCTTCATGACATCTCTCTTCATGTCCCTCTTACAAGCCATGTAGCCAACACTATACTCCATCAAATCCTCCCACTGGGCTGAAGCAAGCTCCTTTTTCATTGTTTCAAGCTCATCTTCACAACCTTCAACGCCTCTCGATGATCAGTCTCTGACGCTTCAGATTGAGTTTTCAGCTCGTTTCGTTCATGAGTGACTTGCCCTCATCTCCCTCTCTAGTGTAAGGAAATTAGCCTCAGACACGGATGCTCGAAGGGATGTGTTCTATTTCCTTACATTCTCCAATTCTTCAGATTGATGACTGTATCTTTTCCACAAGTGACCCGCTTTCTTTACTACCATCATCAACGTTTGAAGGGACTTAAAAGATAATAAAGGAACATAAATAAGCAAATTACTAACCAAACCAATCTTAAGTGAGAAGGAGAGGAAGACTTACACAAATGGTTTTAACAACAGAATCGCAAACAATCTCCCCCTCATTCTTAGAGATCATCAATAACCGATTGCGCGGCATGAGTATCCACTCAGCTACATCAAGGGAATTGGCATCATCCTCATATAAGCATGCATCGGATGGAAGTGACATGGACCGATGAGCAGACTAAGGGATCTCCTCAATCCCATATGTCTCCTCAAGAGGTCTCTTCTCTTGGTAACGACGCCCCGCTGGGGGTATAGTGGAGTCAATCTATAGAGGATCAGATGATGGCCCATCAGAAGGCTGAGTCAGAATGTCATCAGCTACGTGTGAAGACGTGGGCTAAGATCCATGATCAGATGTGAGAACATTTTAGGGAACCCTTTGTCTTTTCCTTTTCCTTGACTCCCTCTTCAACCTCTTCACTTCTTCGTAAGAAAGCTTGGCCTTTGCCGACATCATCATATCAATATTTTACTTTAACGGGGTTAGTGGGTTGGAAATAATCAGGTTGATCTCATTCCCTTATAAGCAATAAATCACAGACTTAAGAAAAGTGAAATGAGGTAATGTGCCATGAGACATAGGGGATGCCTCGGGGAAGTTCGACTACATGCTCCCACAAACCCAGAGCCTTGAGATTGTTCTCCATCAAAACCTTATCGATATTCCTATTGGGATAGTCACGAAGACGCTCAAATGCTCTACTTGTCGTCTTAGTAAAATCAATGAGACCACGAGACCCAGAAGCTGCACAAAAAGGATAACATGCATCAGTATACAATGAACGGACAATATCTAGAATAAAAATATTTTATTCTATCTGGAATTCCCCAACTAGTTCGCACGTTAGTAACATCAGGAGAGACCTAATCTGAAATACAATTCCCCTCCCCTCGGATAAAGAAATAGTTCTCCTTCCAATACTTATTGCCTTTTGGCTTATCAGTAAGTTGTGAAGTTCTTGATCTAGCGTTCAAGTAGTAATGACGTAATCCCATGCTCGACCAAATAATATAAACTCTTTAAGAGTTTAAGGTTCATATCGACTTTAGTCTTATGTCCTAGTACTAAAAGGAAAAGAAGAGTCCTTCAAGCGTTGGGTAATAATTGAGTGGGAGCAAGGTTGTAAAAGTTCATTACCACACTAATAAATTTTGGCAGAGGGAGTGTAAGGCCAAATCTGAAGGGAAATTCATAGAAGCATACCCAACCATCTGCCAGGGAAGAGTTAGATCGTTCAGACTCACTTGGGAGCTTCATTTCAATGGACGTGGGGAAACCATATTCTACTCGATACATCTCCAAGTGAAGTTGTGTTAGTGTAGAGGTAGGGAATGCTAACGGTCTAGGCCCCACGTATTAGGATGACCTCACCTAGTCGCCTTCAACATCACCCTCGGTACCATCGGCCTCATCCTCAGCATCACCTTCGGCCACATGTCCAGAACACTCCGTTTCACCCTTGGTACCCTCGGCCTCTTCCTTAGCATTAACCTCGGTCATATCCTTGGCCTCACCCTCTGTCATATCCTCAGCCTCCCTCTCCACATCTCTCACGACCTTATCCTCATCAACTCCCTTAATTGCAACCAAATCATCAGCTCTCACAATTATCCCCAATGGTACAACATCATCATCAAATACCCTTTTAACATCAAATGATCAGGCTATGTTAGAATTAGACATGTTTGATGGGTAAGAAACGTAAACTCTACGAAAGTGATGTAAAAACTGAATCAAATAAAGTGTTATTCACCGAAAAATGGAATTTGGAGATAGATGAAGACCTAAGGAAATAAGAGAGAAAAGAAATGGAAGAACACTAACCTCTATAAATAAAGGAGAAACTTGTTGGCCAAGGAAATTCCTCTACAAAGTTGATAAGTAAGATCTACCACCATGAAATGTGAAGAGAGACAAGATATGAGAAGAAGGATGAGAGTTTGAAGATTGTTGGAGGAGATGAGTGATTTTGGATGAAGGATTGGGTGTTATTTATAAGAGGGGTAGGTAAGGATCTGGTAAAAAGAAGAGAGAAGATGAGAGGGAGAATTCAAAAATTTGGTGCCTCAATTAGGCGGGAAAAATGAAATTTCCAAAAATTTGGTAGCAAGACCCGTTTGGCCCAGCGCTCAAACGCTCGGTCACCTTGCCCAGGGTGTAATAACTACTTATGAGTACTTAGTTATTTCTTAGACATTTTGTATTACTGAATTTAATGGATGAATAAAATTTTTTCTATTAATTAAAGTGTGTTTATAATTTACTCAAATTCTGAAACTATTGTCAATGTAAGAAGAGTAAAGACGGAGGGATATTCCAGATAAACTCTTCTGAAATAGTTTAGAACGATATTCATAGTCTTAGGATGGACTGGGCAATCGAGTCTGATTATGACTATTAGGTTGAACCAAAGGATGCCAGTCTTGGGGCATGAGAGTGAAGACTCTGACAGTTGACCTAGGCATGTTATAGAACATGTTGAATATACCAATAACAAATTAGTGTAGAACAAAACCGTTTACTTAGCACTAAATCTAACTATTACACCTTAATGATATTTTCATAATTAATTTTATCCTGAGGTGAATACGAAGCTTGATTAAGTTACTTGTGGTCTTTGATATGTCAAATGAGTGTGTTTGAATTGCCGGACAATACCTTGACTGTTGAGATCGTAATTCAACTATGTTGGAGTTGCATGATTCACAGATATAGAAATTCATGGTTAGATTATGAATCAACAATATCACCTCGTGCTTTATTGATGAGTGTGTGAATAAATTAACGTGGCCAAGTATTCAATGAAATGAGTCATTGAATAAAACTTGTGAATGGTACGAGACAATTCACTGTTATGTATTTCTTATTCACAATCAATAAATGAGTCCAGGAAATAATAACAAGAAAAGTAAAACAGTAATTTTATATCTCACTCTTGTTACTGATATTTTTGAATGGTAGTATTTTAAAATATTTTATCGACCGTGAAATAAAAGTGTTTATTTGCACCAACAAAAAATGTAACGCGCATGAATCAATGGTTGATTCGGCATTGAACCTATAATGGAGTCGTACGATGTCAAGATTAAATAAGTAAGAAATTTATGGAGATAAATTCACCGGGTATTTCAATCTTATAGCTTTACTCATGTGCGTCCATTTCGTCTCAAGAGTAGCTCATGAGGACAAGAATAGAATAAACAATATCAGTTGGACAAAATTATGTTTTGAGCCAAGGTGTATTTCCTGATCACATATGTGATGGGTATTGTCAATTATTAGTTAAGAGCAATTAGTTGATGTTCAAATTAATTAATTTATTTTTGGATAATCAGTAAATAAGACAAATTAATTAATTAATTGATGAAGATCAATTTAAATTTATCAATTTGGATTGATGAAGTTGGACACAACATTGACTCTAGAGAGATGTACAATTTTCGGCAATAGTAAAGAATAAATGGGTGAATTTCAAAAATTACACATATATGGCTTATATGTGAAAATTTCAAAATTATTATATAATGGATGACATTAGGGTTGCCTCCCTAACTTAAGTATGTGTTGACGCAACCCTAATAACACAGAGCAGAAAACTGGTTTCTCTCTTCTCTTCTATTATCGCCACCTAAATCACCAGTGGAAGAGAAAAAATTGATTTTTCTTCCTCAATTGTTTTGAGAGCCCACACTCAGTTCCTAATGACGTCCTTGCGCGATATACTTGCTAGGATCGATCGGTTTTAAAAAAAATTAGATTTGAGCCACGAACAGTTCGTGGACGGAATATAAAAAAATTGTGATTTAACTTATTTGATCATGTTAAATAATTGTAAACCAATTTTAGTTTGATCATGCATATACGATATTAAAATGAATAGATTAAAGAAAATTGATTTTTTTTTACCTTTACTCTGTATCAGAGAATTTCTGAACTGGTGGAACTCCCTCGAGCGTTGTTCATGTTTTTCAAGCTTTAAAATCAAAATCACGAACTTGATCTTCCACGAATGATTTCCGATTTAGTCCACCAACAACCACTTGTTAATTTTAGAATTATATCTCAGAAGAATTTTACGTAGGAATTTGAGTGTGAGCTCTCAAAATGATTGAAGAAGAAAACTTAAATCTTCCATCTTCAGGTTAATTTTCGGCGGCAACAATAGTGAGAGGAGAAAACAACTGTATTTTCTCTTCCTTTTATGTGTTGATGACAACAACTGTATTGTATCCTCACTATCTCTTTGCAATCAAATTGATATTAGATATTTATCAAATGATAATTTTTGGTATTTATAAATATACTCATATATTATAAATTTATGAAAATTCCCCTAATTATCTATTATTGCCGAAAATTACATGATCTTCTAGAGTTTTAGTTGTATCAAAATTCATCAATCCAGTTGATCAATATAATTGATCATTATCAATTAGTTAATTAATTAATTTTATTTAACTAATTATCTAAGAATTAAAAACTAATAAATAATTCATTCAATACGACAATTACACTTGCTTAAGTGACATCATCTATCACATATAGGTGTAGGAAATATGCCTTGGCACCAAAATACATTTTGGTCCAACTTAGTTCATTTTTTCTATTCTTGTTCTCTGAGCTCTTTCTGAAACCGAATGGACCCACATGAAGAAAGCTTAAGATTCAAATACCTAATCAATTTATCTCCATAAATTTCCAACTTATTTAATCCTGACATCGTACTACTCCACTAAAAGTTTGATGTCGAATCAACTCTCGATTCAAGTGCGCTACATTTTCTGTTAGTGTAAATAAACTCTATTTATTTTCACGGTACACATAATATTTTAACATATCCATTGTGAATATCGATAACAAGAGTGAAATGTAAAATTACTATTTTACCCTTTTTGTTATTATTTACTTAACTCTTGACTGTGAATAAGAAAGATATTATAGTGAATTGTCTTCGACAATTCATAAGTCTTATTCAATGACTCATTTCATCAAATATGTGGCCAAGTTAATTTATTCACACACCCATCAATAAAACATAAGATGATATTGTTACTTTCACAATCCAACCATAAATTTTCATATCTGTGAATCACGCAACTCCTACTAAATTAAATTATAATCCCAACAATCGAGATATTACCCGCCAATTTGAACTCACCAATTTAACATATCAAAGATTTCAACTAACCAAGTCGAGTTACGTGTTCACCTCAGGATTAAGGTAATTATGAAAATACCCTTAACGTATGATAATTAGATTTAGAGTTAGGTAAACGGTTTTAGGCTCTAAACTAATTTATTACCGGTATATTCAATATGTACACAACATGTCTAGGTTAACCATTTGAGTCTCCACTTTTATGCCCCAAGACTGACATCCAACAGTTCAACCTAACAGTCGTAATCAGATTTGATTGCCGAGTCGATCCTAAGACGGCAAATATTATTCTGATATATTTCATAAGAGTTCATCTGGAAACGCTTTTATCTTCACTTTTATTTTGTTAACAATAGTTCCAGGAGTTGAGTAATTTATTAACATGCTTTAATTTAAAATAAAATTTTTAATTTATTGATAAAAAATTCAGTAATACAAATGTCTGAGAAATACCTAAATATAAAAAAATAGTTATTACACGCTACTTTATGGACATATTCCAACAATACTTCTGAATCCAACGTGTAGTTGTTGGTGCGAAGACTAATCGAAGTTCTTAGGTTTGAAGATCGAAGAATGTGAAGCATTTAATAAGGATTTGACCAATTCAGAAAGTTTCTGATACAACGAAAATGTATAAATCATTTCCAACTCTTTTGAATACGTTTAACTTTGTATGCATAATCAGATGTATGATTTTAATATTTAATATGATTAAATTGGTTGATGTAATTTTTTTATATTCCGTCCATGAACCGTTTGTGGTTCAATGATTTTTCCTCAAATTTTAAAACTCAATCCAACAATTGGTATCAAAGTCTTGATTTCCTTATTATGCATATTTCTTGATTAAACGTAAGTATCGTTGGATGTCATGATATTGACATATTTTTATATGGTAGATTCAAAATAGTTTTGATTGAATCTCGATTTATTGGCTCTAGGCGTTTTGTTTTTCAATTTAAGAATTAATGTACATCGGAATTAAGGCATAATATTTTATGTAATTTATTTTCTTCCAAAAGTTGTACTTTTTTAAATTCCATGTAATCCATCAGCGCCTTGAAAAGTCACCGTCGAAGCCGCCACCGTCACAGCCGCCACAGTTGCCGGACGTCACCATCACCGCTGCTCCAGCCGTCATGCTGCGACGCTTCCTGCTGTCCGCTGCAGTGCCCTGCATGGTGACTAGGGTTTGTAAATCCGTAAGCGATATCAATTACGGTTTAAGAAACCTTGTGATATTTCACAAAAACCCTAATCTCATCTTTCATCTTTAAAATTTTGAATTTGGAATTTTAGATTTTAAACGGATAAAAGATAAATAAAAGTTGAAAAGATATGGTATCAGATATTTAAAAGATAATTATCTATTTTATCTTTTGAAATTTGATTCTAAAAGATAATTATCTACTTTATCTGTTTATCTTTTGGATTTTGAATTTAAAAAATTATTATCCATTTATCTTTTTATCTTTTGAATTTTTAAATTTTAAAAAGATTTTAAAGGGATTATTTAATTAGAAAAATAGTTTTCTTAACTAAAGGGTTTTGACCAAAATTTTGAATTTTGAAAATGGGACTGCGCTGTTGTAAAGAGTTACAGAAATTGGTGAAACTTCCTGAAACATAAGGAGACAATTACAGACGCCATGAAGACTGGTATTTAAATTAATTATAATTTATTTGTTATTCTTTTTGAATTGTAATTAGAAATGAGCCAATAGGGAGGTTAATTTTGAATGGATGATTTATTATTAATCTTGCATAATCATATAACATGTCATATAGAAATAGGGATATGTCAATATCAAAATATCATGTAGCATGTACATGCATCATTGTAGTTTAATTTATAATGAGTTATAATTTAAATACAATGTGAATTTTATAAAAGTCATAAATTTTAAATTGAGATTTAAATTTTATAAAAAA
Source organism: Datisca glomerata (assembly GCA_003255025.1). Taxonomy (NCBI): domain Eukaryota; kingdom Viridiplantae; phylum Streptophyta; class Magnoliopsida; order Cucurbitales; family Datiscaceae; genus Datisca; species Datisca glomerata. The sequence continues at coordinate 758,002 of QANY01002371.1, forward strand.
TTATAATTTTTGAAACTTGTTTTTTCCAAATTAATAAAGAGTTTGAAAAAACAACAAAAAAACTATTTTTCCAAAATTACGTTGAAACATGTCCCCAACGTAAACTTGGTTGTGGTACGAGAAATTATTTAGAGCCACCCTAGCGGTCCTATCTTTAGTGAGAAAAACTTGGGAATCGTGTCACTTTAAGTCACCGAGTTTCTTAAGAAGCTAAATCTTGTAAATGAATTGGTGAGACAGGACCGTCCCTAGATGGACTGTTAATTCATGGCAACATTTAAAGCCGATGCGTTGGTTAAACACTTAGACCGAAGCACATTAGATCCTTTATATGGGCTCAATGGGGCTAAGGTGACCAAAACCATTGGTGATTGGTTAAGCTAGATGTAGTGATATCTTGAGAAGCGTTAACCAAACGAGAAGAGTCTCGATGCGATAGGAGGTAGCGTGGACGTTATCCTTAGATAAGACAAGTTGTCGTTGTTGATTGTAACATCATGGAAGAAATGTTTTTTATTGGATTTATAAATATTTAAGTATTTATATCATGCATCATACTTTTCTAAATGTTTGAGTATTTATTCACACTATTTTATTTATTCTATTCAGTAATCATGTCGTTATTCTCACTCTCAACTATCATAAATGCGAACAAATATAGTGGTGAAAATTACGTGGATTGGAAATGTAATCTTGATATCGTACTGATAGTAGAAAAGTACAACTTCATGCTCACTGCCCCTTGTTCCCTTGAGCCTATTGCTGAATTGGATCAAGAGGAAAATAATGCTTATGCTTCTTGGCTATGTTTTGATAAGATAGCCTGATGTTGTATCTTGTCTTCTGTTATCAATGTGTTGCAACAACAGCAAAAGAACATGGAAAATGCCGCTGATATGATGTTGAACATCACCGAAATGTTCAGAATTCAGGGTCGTTAAACCAAACAGGCTATCGTGTGAAACTTAAGTGCTTTAACTAAAAGTCTCAAAACATATATTAATACCATAAAAATAGGTTGTGGATATAATCTGCCTTGTTAAAACCCAAAGAACTCCATTTAGATGAACTGCTTAACTAACCATGTAGAAGAAAACCTGAATATCATTGTAATGCAAGTTGTACATCGCCTTTTACTTCAAATCTTTCATAGCATCAATCAGTTTAGCGCTATCAACTAACTTGTTAAGAAGTTCATCATATTTATCTCTCCCATCCAACAAATTGTAGTTACGTATTATTAGGGGTAAACAAAAGGTTATAGAACCAAACCTGAAATACACGGTTCAATCATTTTTTAATACCCTTTAGTTCGGTTTGGCATTTCTATCGAACTAATGTTTCGGTATGAAAATTACCGAGATTTCAAACTGAACCGAAACTTATATAAGAAAACTTGGTGTTTTGTACCCCTTCATAATTTCTTATATAACCTCCCCAACACGTCATCGTTTCACTCTCTATCCTCAATCTATAACAAATATAAAAGCACCAAAATTTAGAAAACTTTTTTAGACTTCAATGTCCTTCTACACCTTAATTTATTATTTTTATTGTAAACGGCACATGATTAGCATTAATAAGAAAAAAAGAAGAAAAATAATTGAATAGTTTACATTGAGTAAGCATTATAGAGGTCGGGAATCTATTTTTTTTTCAAAACTACATTTGAACTTTTCTTTTCCATTGTATTGAATAGTTTACATTGAGCTCAGTTGGTGAATACGCGTTTAATACGCGTATTTTTGGCGTTTGCCATTTTTTACTAAAAGATACGGAATAATACGCATTTTTTTAGTCAGCCGTATAATACACGTTTAATACAGAAAGTGTATTAAACGCGTATACTAAAATGGCCAAAATCCCCAAATTTCCCCATTCTTCGCGATACGTCTTGCTCGGTGCTGCTCTTCGCGAAACGTCCTACTCTGCGTCCTGCTTCTTGCTCGACGTTGCTCTGCTCCTGCACTCCTGCATCCTACTTCTTCCATTCCAGGGCTGGACTTCGACAGAGCTTCTCCCTCTCAGACGACCTAGGGCTCGAAAATTCTCGTTCATTTACAGGTTTAATTCTCTGGTCTCCTTCACTTCAAATTTTTGATTTTTGATTTTATGTTTGATTTGAGGTTTAATTCTCGTTTTAGGCGTTTTTGTACTGGTTGGTTCCAACTCGGTTTTAGGCGTTTCTGTAATCTGTACTGGTTGGTTCCAACTTGGTAAATTTTATTCTGGTTGATTCTTGATTGTAGAAAATTTTGTTCTAAATTGAATTTTGTTCTGGTTAAATCAGTTGATAGGTAAATTTTGTTCTGGTTGATTGTAGAAAATTTTGTGCTTCTCGTGACTTCTCTGAATTGAATTGGATTGTAGAAAATTAAACTGATTTGGACTTGATTAATTCTGTTCCGGTTGAAGTTGGACTTCTCAGAGTTTCTGTCAATTCAAATTATGTCCTGTTTATAGGTTTTATTGATTCTATTTCAGATTTTCTGAATTTTGATTATCATGGTGAGGAAAAAAAAATAATTTTTGGGATTACGCTGAATAGTCAAATAATCGTTTCAAGTGTAAATTTATTAATAGTTATTTTGCTGGAGGGATTTCTAGAGTAAAGTCTCATTTATCTGGAATTAGTGGCCGTGATATTGATATATGTAGTAAAGTACCGGAGGAGGTTCAAGTTGAAGCGTATTTTTTAATTATAGATTCAAGTTCTAGTTCTAGTAAGAAAAGAAAAAATGATTCGGTTAATGAAAGTAATGAATGATCGAACGGTTGCTGTTTGGGTCTATCTAATCAGACTCAAATCACAATCTCATAATTCTTTGCTAAGAAAGAGAGGAGCAATGTTGACAAAAAATTGCTCAGTTTTTCATCATGAACAACATAGCATTTAATGTTATTCAGTCCAAGTCATTTCTTGACATGAGTAAAGCTTTAGGTGATTTTGGTTGTGGTTATACTGTATCTAGTTATTCAACGCTTCGTACTAAGTTAGTACCTGAGGCAAGTACAAATGTTGAGACTTATGTTGCATGTGTAAAACAATCATGGACTAGTACAGGTTGTACTATTATGTCAGATTCCTAGACAGACATAAGAAGATGGTCATGGGTTAATGTTATCGCTAGCTTACCGTTAGGTTCAATTTTTTTAAGATCGTTTGAATGTTCACAGGAGAGATTGACTAGTGAGTATCTTTATAACATTCTTTCTTCCATCATCGATGAAATTGGCCATGATCATGTTGTGCAAATAGTTACTGATAATGTCTCAAATTATGAATCTGCTGGTTGTATGTTGATGGAAAAATATCATCGATTATACATGACTAAATGTGCAGCTCATGATATTAATTTGTTATTGAAAGATCATTATAATCAAATTGAATGGGTGAAAAGTGTGATTGATGATGCGAAAAATAGTATATTACATGTATAAGCATCATATGGTATTGCAATTGATGAGGAAATATACAGATGATAGGGAGTTAAAATTTTCATGTAAGACTAGATTTGCTTCAAACTTTTTTATGCTTCAATCGATAATTGATCGTGAAAACAATTTGAGAATTTTGGTTGCATCTTCTGAATGTAGGGGTTTGAATTTACTAAGACTACACATGCTAAGTTAGTGACTTCAATAATTCAGAATGAGTCTTTCTTGGTAGATGCGAAAGATTATGTGAATGTTGTCGAGCTTCTGGTGATAGTTCTTCGATTAGTAGATGGTGAGGGATCTACAGCAGGATATTTATATGATGCTATGGAGAGGGCACGAGAAGCGCTTGATCAATATTATGTAAAAGATCCTTCTCGTTATTCTCTTATGATGAAAAAATTTGAGCAAGAAGAGAGAAGAACATTCTCCATAAGGTACATGCTACTGCTGCACTTCTTAATCCAGCTTATATGGTTAGTGAGAAGTACAAAGAAGATAACATTGACATTAGAGAAGGGGTTAAATATCTTGTTCAACAGTTGGGTTCTTTAGATGAAAGAGATCAGCTGGTAACTGAACTAGTTAAATATCGTTTAAAGTTTCCGCCCTTGTTCAATTGTACAGCCACTGCTATGATAAACACTAGTCATCCTCGTAAGTGTTTCTTTTTTTTGAATTAGATTTTCATATGTTTTGTGTTGATTTCATTCCTAATGTAAATAGTTGTATTTATAGGTATTTGGTGGCAGCTTAATGGTTCAATATTCCCTGTATTGCAAAAGATTACAATTAGAATTTTGAGTCAACCGTGTAGCTCGTTAGCTTGTGAAAGAAATTGGAGTGCATGGGAAGCAGCCCAAACGAAAAAGAGAAATAGATTGGCATCAACAATGTTGGATGATTTGGTGTACGTGAGAATGAACTCTTTGATGATGACAATGTATAAGGATCGTGGAGTGCTGGATATGACGCCTATTGATCTTTCTAAGATCAATCCATTTGCTGAAGAAAGATTTGAAGAAGAACCAGAATGTTTTTTTGAAGAATAACCATTTGCTTTAGATGACATGAGCTTGTGCAACTAGTCCGAGCTACTTCGTACCCCAAATGAATCTTGTTTTGATGAAACTTTACCACCCACGATATCATTATTTGATAGTTTTTATTAATTCAATTAGTTTTTATGGATTGAATATTTTAGATTAATGACTATATTTTGTATGAATAGAATACTATTAATTGATCAATATATTTTGATTACGAAAATGTTTAAGTAATTTGTAGAATGATATTTTTTGTCATATTCATAATATATTGTTATATTAATATTTATTTATAAATTTTAAAATCGTATTTTTAGTACCGAATTTTTGAAAAGAAAACGTAGGATACTCGTTTAAAACCCGTATCTGAATTTTTACGTATCACGTATTATTGACCGAATTTTAGCCGAATGTTTGACCGTTAAATTTCTGAATTATACATGCCGAATAATACTCCATATTTTTACCGTCCCCGAATTAACTAACTATGACATTGAGTAGCATTATGAAGGTAGGGAGTCTGTTTTTTTTTAAATCTACATTTGAATTTTTCTTTTCCGTTGTATTGAATAGTTTACATTGATTACTGCCAAAATTCAAATGTTTTTAAGTTGGTTTTAAAATACATTGATACATTGTAGATTGAAAAATTCAAATGTTTTTAAAAAAACATGAGTTTTTTTCCCCTTTTCCGTTACATTTATTCACAATAAAACCAACTTATATTTCACATATACTATTTTTTTCATTAAAAAGGAAATAATTTATACACTCCAAGAAAAAAAAAGAAATCAATACTGAAAAATCAAAAAAGTTAACTGTTCATTAAAAACAATTAAACAAAAAAATGGAAATCTTTATCTTAGTTATTAGAACTATTCACTATAATTTAATAATGAGAAATAAATATTGGACTTATTCTCCAATAAATCAATAAGAATCCTTCAGTAATTTACGCACTCCTTAACCCCAGACTCACATTCACTTTATTTTTTCTCTTTTTTTCTCTCATTGCACTTCTTACACATTGGCCCACACTCTATCTCTTCATCTCTCTCTCATTTTTTCAAAAACCTATTTTCTCATAAACCCATTTTCATTTTTTATTTCTCCATGCTTCATTAGCTTCATAATTTTACAACTTTTTCATTTTTCTAAAAAATTAAGATTGAGGCTAAAATTATAATTTTATTTTTGGAATTTTGGTGAAAAATGGTTGAGAATATTGGCCGAAATTTGATGGGTTTTGTTAATTTTGGCTTTTACCCATATTTGAGAGAGGGAAACCGTAGAGAGAGAATGAACTTTGTTAATTTTAATAGATTTTGTTAATTTTTATAGGTTTTGTTAATTTTGATGGATTTTACTAATTTTGGGTACGAGTCTACACGATAGGTACACACGAGCATCGTGTAGCTATCTTGTAGACTACATGATGAGTGCACTGCCATCGTGTAGCCTACACGATAGCTATGCGGGCATCGTGCATCCTACACTATGGCTACACGAGCATCATATAGGCATCATGCAGACTACACGATGGCTACACGAGCATCGTGTAGCCTACACGATGGCTAAAGTGTTGGGGGAAGAATGAACAAAAAAGCAATGAGTACACAATGGCTACACGATCGTAGCGTAGTCATCGTGTAGTGTAATTTTGATGAGTTTTTATTAATTTTTAGGTTTTGTTAATTTTTGTTTTGTTAATTTTAGTGGGTTTTGTTAATTTTGAGAGAGAACATAGAGAGAGAAAGACAAAACGTAGAGCTTAGGGAGAGAGAGAACGTCGAGAGAGAGGGGGTATGCGACACTCTTGTACCCATCGTGTAGAGTACAAGATGGTTACACAATACCCGTGTACCCATTGTGTAGTCTACACGATGGTTACAAGATCGTAGTGTGGTCATCAAGTAGTGTACACGATCATCATGTATGCATTTGTACACTACACATGTAATAAATATGAAGGTTGAGTGTTGAAAAAGAATGATTTGACATTTGATTTGATGTTATATAAGAAAAGTATTGGGGGAAAGAATGAAGAAAAATGTTAGATCTCAACTCCTTGAGATAGTATGAGCAGTTGCATTTCCAATGGCCAGCGGCTCCACAATGATGGCACTTGTCATTCACTTTTGCAATGCCTTTACCTTTTGAGTTCTGATTCTTAGCCTTCTTCGGACCTCTCATGTGTTCCTTTTTTACGCCAGATGTGGAAGGGTTGCTTTCAGTAAAGTTTGCCTCTCCAATCTTTCTCTTGCCCTTCAGAAACAGGGTCTCAGCAGCTTGTAATTCCTTCATCAGCTCATGGAGTGAGTACCTCAATTTATTCATCGAACAATTAAGTTAGATGTTCTCAAAAGTGTCAGGTAGAGTCTCAATGATCATATCAATTTTTGTCTCACCATCTACCCCAGCACCCATGATCTTCATCTCGTTCAGATAACTAATGATCAACAATATATGTTCTCTGACAGGTAATTTACTGACCTCTTTTCTCAAATATATGATATATAGGGATGTCAAGTTGCATTGACTCGACCTCATTTCTTTGAAAAATATATGGAATGTCTTAAACTACCAGACCAACTTCATTTATCAAGTAATATTAATATTTATAAATTATGAAATATTTTACATGCTCTACCATAAAAAAAATTGTTTGTACATTCATATCATTCAGAACGACATCTATTGTAACATAACTTTTTATTTTTTTAATATAGCTTAGTTAATACAAAATTGTAATTAGCATGATTTAAGCTTCTTATATTAATAAGTAAACCAACTTAAATATCATGTTGTTATAAATGCAAATTAAAGTTCAATTATTTTATAGTCTTTAAGTTTACAATCCATAAAACATATTTTAGACTGTTAGTATATAAATAACGTGCAACACAAGTGTATTATATCTAGTTTTTTAAGGAAAACGTACACAAATACTTCATGAGATTTGTCTAAAAACACATACACCCACTGTAGTTTTAGAAAAGATAAGCAGTTCCAATCTGTTAGAATTAGTTAAATTTTAGAATGAAATGACTAAAATAACTTTAGATCATGACCCTTACCTGAGATCCGTGCACCCGTACCCGAGATCCAAACATCCAGACTCGAGTTATATCAAAATGGTGGTTTGATATAACCCAAAAATTTGGGCTTGATATAACTCAAAACCCGTTTGCAATAGGGTTAGTTAAGGGCATTCTTAGTATTTTAAAAAAAAAATTAATGTTGTTAGTACGGAAGTTAACGATTCTGGATTTTTTTGTCTACAAAATAAGATATCAAAGAAAGTTTGTGCCTTTTCTAAAATTACAGAGGGTGTCTATATGTTTAAAGTAAACCTCAGGGGTGTCGGTGTATTTTTCCCTTTTTAAATGTAGTAAAATAGTCAAAAGTCACGACCAAAGCTAAAAAACAAACAGAAATACAAAGTCATTTACTTGATATTTCTCCATACCAATTGATCATCTATAATCTATAATCACTACTACCTCTAAATGAGGCTTACTACCTCTAAATGAGGCTTAGAGGGAAGAAATATTTTTTGACACAAATTACCCTTGTTATTGTATGGAATTCTAAATTGATAAATTTTTTGGTACTCTCTCTACTAAAATCACATTTATTATGTCAATTATTTACAATATATTAATTGTGAAAAATTAAGAGACAAATCTATACTATATATAAAAGTATAGAAGTTGGAGAAATATTTTAGACAATACTATCCCTAATTATTTTTTGAATTTCTTACATTATCTTTATAATGTGCTTATTATTCTAATTATTCATTAAACTATTTTTTATTTATTATTCCCTTTGTTCATATGAAAATTTTGTATAACTACTTTGTTTAAATTATCATCTCTAAAGAAGTTTTCTCCTCATTTTTAATTTAAAATCTTAAAATACTAATTATAAGTGAAAAATAAGTCTCAAGTTGACTCAATAATTTTTAGTTAATATATCTTTATTTTATTTTTACGTATAAATCTTAAAGGACAAATCGTATGCAAAAAAAGATCTAAAATTAACCTAATATTATTTTAGTTAATATTTTTTTTGTTATTTTTATGTGTATACTAATATAATGAGAACTGAAAACAATAGTAAAACAAATTTCTTTGAACAAGTAAATAAAAATACCATATATATATATAACTACTTATCTTATCTTATCTTACTATAATAAAAATGAGTAAAACTATTTTTGTACAACTTTATCGTCACATTATTATTTAAATTTTTGAATTATCTCTAACTCAGTATTAAATGACATAGTAATTAATTTTAATTGATTAATTAGTGGACATTGATTTTTAATTCAAGTTAGATTTTTAATTCATCTTTTTACTTTACATTTTATTATAAAAATTATGATTAATTATAACAATATAACACATAATATATAACAATGATTGATAGTGAGTGAAAGAAAAAAAATTGAAAAAAAAATTTATAAGTGAGGAAAATAATTTACAATTAGATTTGAGTAAAATGCATTAATTTACATATTAGATAAATTTCATATACATTTTTTAAACCAAGCTCACAATAAAAACGCATAATTAAGAAAAATAAGTTTATACATGATGATAATATTTATAAAATTTATATTCACGTGCAATGCACGTCTTAAAAACAAGTATCTTAAAAAGAGATTTAAGAGAGGAGAAACTTTTAAAATCCCATTTTTCCTTGTAATTTTTCTTTTCTTTTAAAAAACCTTTTACACAATCCTTTTAGAGTTGTTATATTATTATAAATCCATACTTAATTACTTATTTATTTGATTTTACAAAATATTATTAACAATGTTGTAATTCATTGTATTTGTTTTTTATTTTAATATAATATTTAGTGGTCGATTTTCTATAAAAATGAATATCATCTGCATCTATAATATGTACATATATTTACATACTACTTATACATATATCTATAATATTCTATAATATCTTGATAATAATAATGATGATGATGATAATATATAAAAAGGCAACATATTTGGAGAAACTTCATTGGACACCATTATCCGCACAACTTTATAGGCTACCATTCCAAAAGTTTCCATTAAGACTTCACTTGACACAAAATGATTGGATATCATTTACGTTTTTCAAATATAACATATTTATATTTAGGATTTAATAATAAGTAATCTCTCAAACGCCAAGCACTAATGCATTGTTGGCATCTTTAAAAATAAGGTAGTAGATGTAATACTAGATAGATATAGTTTTTTCCATAAAACAATGTATCTATTGCTTGAAAATGTATGTATTTAATGAATTTTTTAAAATTTGTTCTATTCGATTCAGTTCAAATACCGATAAATATTTTTAAAAGGGACTAAAGATGAGAAACTACTGATGATGAGCAAAATTAGTACAAAATGATGATTTTGGTAGGAAAATAAGGTTATAATTCTTACCGCAAAAAAGAAGTAAGCAAGGATAAAAAAAATATGATTAAAGAAATTATGAGGAATGAAGAAAACAGGAAGAGACGAAGAAAAATGACTCGAAAATTAAGCAGAAAAACTGAGAAAAAACACATTGAGGATAGAGAAGCTTTGAAAATGTAAAAATCAAAAGGAGGTTCATATTAGTAAAAAACAAATGGAGTCATAGAGTAACTATAGTTGGGATAGTAATGAAGTTAAATTTTAACAACAGTATGCATATTGATTTTGTCAAAAAAATCTTAGATATTCCACATACTTAACTATTTTTTCGTGCAACTCTAATGTTTCAATTAAATCTAATATATATATCAATTTTCGTTTTATATTATTATTAGACTCACTTAGTATGTATATATATAACTTACTCTATTGTAAGTCATATTTAATTAAGACTATAAATAATAGTGTACAAGATGACTATTCGTGGATATCTAAAGGAAACAATGATAGTGATCGTGATGCAAGATGCTTCTTTTTAAGCTCAGTCTTAACTCAATCTGGCATCTGCGAGATGACTTGACAGGCAATCATTCGTCATTTATAGAACCACTGTTGTAACATGTCACTGATTTGTTCTATAAGGCATGTAATGAGAATCTTTCTAGCATCCTTCAAAATCTCATTCAAACATTCAGCGATGTTTGTAGTCATTATATTGTATTGCCTTCCATCAAAACAAGAACGTGTCCACCTCTCAACTCCCTCACCGACACGTATTGTGAGATATCTGGAAATGCATTTGTAAAATGAGTCATCAGCCGATCGTATTCTGAACAATGGTATTCCTTTGCTGCTTTAAAAAATAATGCGATCACATCTTCCTTTTTATAAATTGATTTGATATTTTAGCCCATATGAAAGATGCAATCTCCATGAAGCGCATTGGGAAAAACAACATGTACAATATTTAGTGTACTTGTATGCCTGTCGGATATAAACACCAAGTCTTCCGGATCACTAACTACATCGTGAAGTTTACAGAAGATCCATTCCCATGAATCATTATTTTCTGAATCTGCGATTCCAAATGCAATGGGATATACTTGGTTGTTCCCATCCTTTGCTACTGCAACAAATAATACCCCTTTGTATTTGGCTTTTAAGGCGATTGCATCAACAACAATGACATGTCATATACAACTGAAAAATCCATGAATAGAGGGTCCAAGAGCCATGAAAAATATTTAAAATGATCCTGCTCATCGGTCTTCATGTGTGCTGTTGTCCCTGAAAAATATTTAATATTGTTGTATTAAAATCGGCAGAGTACATAGTGTACATCATGCGTACACGAGGTCTGTGTACCCATCATGTAGACTACACGATGGATACATGAGATCAGTTAGTAATTGTGTAGACATTATGATGGCAAAATAGTGTACAAGATGACTAAACGAGGACTGTGTACCCATCGTGTAGACTACACGATGACTACACGTGGTCAATGTACCCATCATGTAGTATACATGATAGCTACACGAGGCTCGTGTAGTACTCACGTAGACATTATGATGGAAAAATAAAAAATATGTACCTGAATTTTTTTATTCTAACGTGTGACAATATGCTGGGAGCATCCTATAGTTGTTTTTAGACGACCCTTGAACTAACTCCAAAGCATATTCTCTAGCCCTCCATGCCTTATGATAACTTATGTTGACATTGAAATCAAGCCGGACATCTTCAATTATATCTTTTGGCCTATATATACGTCTGATACTCGTGTATTTGGTCCTTATAGAATGACCAATCAATGAAAATGTTGCCAGATAGTATGGACAATTATATCTTTTGGCCTATATATACGTCTGACACTCGTGTATGTATTGATAAACTTTGTAACTTTAAAGTATGGACAATTTTTCAATTTCATGGTCCGTAACCTCCATTGACATGTTTTCTCAACACATACAACTACCAATATTGACTGGTTTGACTTGAAGATCCGAAACTCAAATTTTCTTAGGATGACCATCATACGAGCAACCTTAAGCAGCTCGACTTTATCACTATACAAATCATCCATATTTGTTGTGTCTATTACAAGCTGATTCAAATTAGCCCGTTGCTCACTAGACCCAGGACGTTGTTCACTAGACCCAGGACGTTGTTCACTAGACCCAGGACGTTGTTCACTAGACCCAGGACGTTGTTCATTCAAATCAGGTTATGATGGCAATGGATAAGTGGTGTCAGGTTCACGACTAGTATTCAAGTCTGGAATTGTTGTATAGCCATCTCCACTAATGGCTTCATCATGGTCATCTCCACAGATTGCATCATCATACGCCCCTGATCAAAATCATCATCATCACCCTCGACATCAACATCCTCATCCTCGAAAACATCATTCTCGTCATGACAAAAAATATCATCATAATGATAGTTTCTTTCAAAATGATCAACACTCTTAAGCGAGGAATTCTTTCATGTAGAGGTTATCCTAACATTTGTGTTTCAGGAACCCAACTTTGATAAAACCTTGTAGTTTCAGAAACCCGAGGTTATTGTGATATTGTGGTTTCAGGAACTCAGCTTTGAAATGGAAAAAATTTAGGCTTGGTACTTATAAATAATGGGGTTCCAAGTGATTCTGATCCATTCTCCTTAACAAAGAACTGTAAATCTTTATGCCTTAAAATTTCAGCATAAGGGCAGGGGACATGGCTTCTATAAAGAAATTTGATGGACATATCATACTTGGATGAGTCTATTTGGAGTTCTTCATGCAATATACCCAATAGATCGTGGTATGTGTAGTTAGTTGATATCTCCAATAATTTGGTACTCTCCACTAAAAGATCATGTTGTACCATTTTCACCCAATCTCCACCATGGATTACAAAAATTCAAGCTTCAGACATATCTGTATATACATCAATGAAAGAATTCAGTACAAGAAGAATACACAATGAAATGGAATATTACATGATAATCGTGTAGACCTCGTGTACTCTAATAGGTCCTACACGATGACTACATGATGATCGTGTAGTGTAATCGTGTAATGTACACGAGGACTACACGATGATCATGTAGTTCCATCGTGTAGTGTACACGAGGACTACACGAAGATCGTGTAGTGTACACGAGGAGTACGTGTTCATCCTGTACAGTACACGATGACACTATACGATGATCATGTAGTATAATAGATGCTACACGATGCTCGTGAACTCCTGAAGAAGTTTCTGATGCACTACACGATGATCGTGTAGTGTACACGAGGTCTACACAAGGATCGTGTACCCTGCGTGTAGTCTACACGATGACTACACGAGGCTCGTGTAATACTCGCGTAGACCTCGTTTACACTACACTATCATCTTGTAATGATCATGTTCAATAAATGAACCTTAAACAACGTTCCTGAAAGAAGAAAATAAATAAATATTCTCAGAAAACTCATGAACATGAAAAACCCATGAAAATTCAAGCTTTCCAGAAAGAAAAAAAAACAAAACTTATACATATTTTTGAAAGACAAACTAACAATCATTTTTCGTTGCAGGAAGAAGGAAAAAGATGAAGAGGAAAATGAAGAAGAAAACGATGAAGAAGTAGAAAAAAAAATTGAAAAACGAAGAAGGAGAAATGGGGTGGGTAGGGAGGTTTTGAGTGTTAAGTGAGTAGACCATGACATTTGATTGGACAACTTGTAAGAATGCAATGTTGGGATGGATCAGAAGGTTTTAAAATTAACTAAAAATAAGTTTGAACCACAAACGGTTCGTGGCGGAATATAAAAAAAATTTAATTAACTAATTTAATCTAATTAAATAATTAAAAACCAAACAACGTACGGTTTTGCATATACGATATTAAAGGAGAAGATAATGTTAGAAACAATTTTTCACTTATACTTTGTTTCACACGTTGGTCGTCTTCTACTTCTTCTAGGACGTCTTACATATGTTTAAAATTGTGTTACTTGTAACGGACCTTATTCATTAGCATGTTCTTGGTTAGAATCTTCTTCAACATTTACACATTCAGTAGCCATAAAAGGCGTGTCTTGCACAATATATGGTCTTTCAAGTTTCAGGCACGCCTCCTATCTTCTCCTCGGGGAGCTAAACCTCATCTTTTACGTCATTAAGATTGATGACATAGTTCTGAAAAGGAACTAAGTTAAGCCACTGACTCATCTCCAATGTATAAAAGACTGGCGATCTGTATAGCTCTTGTTGAGACATATGTCTTCTAGATAATGGAGCTTAATAAGCCATCTTTCAAACATTACGTATTGCCATCTTTCAAACATTACGTATCTAAGACACCTAGATGGCTCAGTATCATCTCATGTCAAGTTATTGATGTTGTAAGCTGTCCATCTGCATGGATAAAAAGTACGGTAAATTTTTTTAAATAACCCTAAACTCATTAGTTGTATAAATTATTGAGAAAAATATCATTAAATCATATAAGGATCCTTATTGAGTAAGTATCATTCTGTGATTCTCTAATACCATTGCATGTATGAGTTGTCATACCCATCTTCATCCACTTCCCCCCTCAACAATGTGTGCTCTGTGCTCAACTCATCTCTGAATGTATGCATGATGTCAGACGCCCCAATATAATTCATATCTTCCCCTCAAGTCAATGTCATGCAACTGTGTTTCTGTATCACATGGCTCAGGCACACGTTGAATCATACCAAATTGTCTTAAAACATGACCACTTCGATGATATTCCACTATAGGAAAGTAAAATGAGGGGAGATACAATTCACCATATGTCTTTGTATATAATGCAGAATTTAGGTAAGTACGTGGATGATATCATTGTAAGGTTGTCATATAACCTAGAAAAAGCATATTATAAATAATTTCATAAAATCTGAGAATTGCATACACATAATATATAAAGAGTGTTACATGATCTGCTGTTTGTCTGTCTAACGTATACACTTCAAGAACATGGGTAGATATCTTTATGAGACCAAAAATATATATCCATCTACGAGACAAATTTCACAGTTACATACATATAAATGATAACTTACGAATTAAACAATCTAATGAGTTAACTTATCGTATACCCAATAGAGGAGGTGGCAACGAAAGTCCATCTTCCCCGACATTATCATGTCTCTACCATTGGAACCTCATTGGTGCCAAATGAGAAATTTTGTCCCATGTTCATAACTGTAGTAATAATAGTGGCTAGCAATATCAGAAACATCCTTATGGATTGCTCTGCACATCTCCCTATACAACCACACTATATTGACCAGCTTTACTAAAGTCTTACAATAAAGGCAAGAACGTCAAGTGCACCTTAGTGTTTGACTTATCACAAAAAAATACCTCCAATAAGTTGTATAATATAATCCCAGGCATAAGCTACGCATAAAGCTCATCATGATCATCACTTAATGAGCGTAAATGTGCAATCAAACATGACATATTTAAACGTGATCCCTGTAAATTACTTTGGTCTGGTTGAAAAGCTAACAAATCCTCTCATATTCGTGACCAATCTAGATGTGCAGTACTCATGATTATCATCCCATCAACTGGGAGTCCTAATTGTATTTGCACATCATGTAGAGTAATGGTAGACTCACCATGTGTCATATGAAATGTATGTATTTCAAGACGCCATCTCTCCACAAAATATGTGATCAGGTGTTAGTCGATAGCGATAAACCCAATTCTCATAACTTCATAAAATCCAACATGTACTAAATATAGAATAATACGTATATGTAGTGTCATGGTCTGATGCACAACTGCAATATGACAATGACAATGTAAAGCACGAGAGCCTTCATGGTTCCAAACATGTTGGGATCTATGTTAATCCTGTAAATACAATATTAAGCTATTACATGGTCTATGCTCCATGATATTAGATCAATATTTCTAAAAATGATAGTCGTGGTTAAGTGCATGTAATTCAAATATTCAAATATTACATCAAAAACTAAATCTAGACATTCAATTCAAAAGTGAATATAATTCAAATATTACGTCACACTACGTCTACCACATTACATCAAGATAAAAAAAATGAAATACATGATCGTAATAATGAAATACATCAAGTAAAAAACATTGGTGAAGTACATCATGTAAAATAAAATACATCGAAGGCTATGAATTTGTAGATAATAAGGACATAACCGTCAATCCACTTATCTCGTGTATGTGATGACCTAGGTTCTCTCGCATCCTAGTTGGATCAGGGTGTACTATTGAAACATTAGGTACTTCTTGATAATGTTCATGTGGCAAAGGCTTGAACTGCGGCTTATAACACTCGGCAAGCCTTGGTATGCAGTAATAATGTTCAATGAATAACAAACTATTGATACGGGTGTGTGCACATACTGTCGATAGATGGAAACATGTGAGGCCAAATGATTGCCACTTATTGCAAGTACATGATCATGCCTTTAAATTCACAAAATGATTGTTATGGCCTTTATCCATGTGAAGATTGGCGTTCCAGTTTTAACCTCAAACAATTCATATTCACAGTAAAAAAAATGACAGAATGTGATTAGCTCTTGCTTTCCAATTGGTTATCTTATCAACAACATAAACAGTAAGAAATTCACCTCGTAGTAAGGCATCTCTAGCTTCACATCTCTGCTTTTCAAACCAATTCACAATGTGATAAAATGTAAGCTCAACCAAAGTCGTAACAAGTAACATGCGAACTCCCTTTAGTACACCGTTAATGCATTCTGCAATGTTTGTTGTCATCCAAACATATTGGTATCCACTATCTAATGCTCCAGTCCATTTTCCCTTTTCTATATTATCATAGAATTGCCCACCGTCTGTTTATTTCCTTTAGCTCATCCATGTGGAGTCCAAACTTTTGTTGTTGATGTTGCATTCCCGCTCTAAAGACTAAATCTTTTAGAGCCTTGTTCTTATGTTTATCATTGAAGTCCTAGCAACATGTCTTAAATAATATCGATATGGGCTAATGGTTCTGATTACCTAACTTGTTGATTATATGATGCATATTTTATTCCAACATGTCGATCAGAAATAAACAAGCTCCTCCCTTTGCATACATAACATCTCAAGCAACACAAAAACCATGAACAACTATCTATGGTTTCCTCATCAACTATAGCATATTCCATTGAAAAAATAAGACAGTTTGAGTCAAATGACGTGACAATTAACAACTTATGCTTATACTTGCCACATAAAATGTCTCATTAATTTGAATGATGGGTCTAAATTATTTCAAACCTTCTATGGAAGCACCAAAGGACCAAAACACCTATCCGAATATCACATTACCTAGAAGATCGATGTTATGTGCTTTCCATTGAACTACAGTCCCAAGGTTCATTTTAACGAGCATATTCAACCACATTGTAGCTGCTGGTATGATTGATCTCAATCACCAAAAACTTTAACAAGCACTTTCGTTTTGCTTCCCAGACCTTCTTGTAGCACATCATATCCAAATTTATCTTTCACCATCCGATGAATTACTGTAGCAAATGTAGTTAGATCCTATTCACGACACTCCATAACTATCGTTGAATCAAGGTTGAGTCCAACTGTGAATGATCTTGTGATAGTCTTGCATACACACATGTGTGAGGGCAGGTGTATTATGATTATTTCAAACATATTGTGCGTTCTGTGACGACACCTAAGAACTCTCCATTGGTAACCTTTGTCAAATTTCTCGCATTTTATAACCCAAAGGTTTTGGCAATGACTCTACCACACCAAAATGTTGATGTCTGAATATTGAGTATCCTTTCAAGGTATACTTAATGTTCGTCTTACTCTCAAAATGTAACCATTTGTATAATTCATATGTTTCATTCCATATCCCAATATGTTGAATGAGTATCTGATCTAACTTTGTATTTACAACATCCCAGGCTAAGTGAGTAAGGAAATGTGACGAGTGTCCATCCTCGAATATTTCAAGTGAAAGGTTCACAACGTCATCAACCACTTGAGCCTGATCATCTTCGTCAACGTTAGCATTACAATCATCTATCTCTTTATATTCTCCTAAGAAGATGCTACGTGGAGGGCAGGACCATGTGCATCATCATTTACAAAGAACTATGTGTATTTTTAGTCAGAATACTAGGTGCATTTTCTTAGACTGTATGATACGTTTCATTATCATGGATTGGAGAATTTGGTGTATTATCACCCGCACATATTGTCATCATACACGTTTGTGCTAGGACCTCCTACATCTCTAGTAATTTTTTTCAAAAACAATTCAATTGTGTTTGAAAAAGGAAACTATGACAGAATAGTAAACATCAAAACTACATCTTCATTATTCCGTATAGGAAATGTCATATAGTTGAATAACCAACACCAATGGTAACGTGATATCAATAAATGATCTCTAACTTTCAATTGAGGCGGTCAATTGAGAAAACTTCACATAAAGTATGATAGAGCTCGTCAAATGTAATATCCTTATGTATTACAATTTCTGAAATGATGATCATAACAAACTCCATTTCAACTGTCTATGGCATTACCACTCAGTAGGTTTTTCCTCTTGTCAACCTACTAACCAATACACAAAAATTTCAGAACTAATTCTAGAATTCAACAATAAACTACACGACTTTGATAACTACAATTTAGAACCTATCAACACATTCATAACTAAAATTTTAGAATTTGAAAATTTCATCGACACATAATTGGGAAAAACACACAACAAGCTATACAACTTCATACCATCATCTCATTACAAAACTATTAAAATTTGGGGAAACACAACATTTCATAAAAAATTGAAATTTTAACAAATTGAATGATTTAGAATCCAAAGTTTGAGAGGTGCAATAATGAGTTAGAGATTACCAAATTTTATGGAACATATAACACAAGATTCATAAAAAAATGAATACTTTCAAGTGTTACATAAAAAAAATTAAGAGATTGAATGAGTTGGAACTGTACCTCGAGTTTGAGAGATAGAGCTTGCTTGCTTGGATGAGGTGCAATAGTGAGAGAGAAAGCTTGCTTATGGGTGAGAATGGGACTATAATGATAGAAAGAGCTTGCTTATGGGTGATATGGAAAGAAATGGCGTGAAAGTTAGTGGACTCTCGATCACTGAAGAGAAGAAGAAAGAAGAAAAAAGAGAAGAATGACTTAATCGGGGGTGGGGGAGGCGTTTAAAACAACGTGCAAGTGAAATCGTCTTTTGTAAAGACGAATTCACTTAAGTTAATCGCCTTTGCAGAACTACTTGGAGTCACGTCCTCCAGGTCTCGCCTTTTACAAAGACGACTTTATCTAACTAGTATAAAAGCACGTGCTATGTATATATTGAAGAATTTTAAAATTATACAATTAGGTTAGCTAGCTCAGCTTCTCCTATGGCTATTTGGATTAAGGAACTAGGGTAATGCGAAGACAAAGAAGGCCTAATAATGGTGAGTCGAATCAGGCGCGGCAGCCGTTCCAAGGCTTTTATGCCACCGTTCAGGCCTTATTTAAGATAGGAGAATGCGGTTCAAGCAAGAGACTCCGGGTTTTGCCTAAGGCGAGTAGCAGACTCTGGTTTCAGTGCACGTGTGGAAGGCAACTCTGTTTAGCCAGCAAGCATAGGAAAGAAAGCCCCCCGGGGAATTTACTATTAATGCTAATCCATTAGTTCTAGCTCGAAGTTTGCCCTTAGTTGTCTCGAAGTTAGCTGCTTGGCATGAGTAGCTTGGGCAGTCTTAGTGAGTAGCTTGGCTTGCTCATGCGGGGCTTTGGAAAGAAAGTAAGATTACTGATCAAAGAAAATTCGAACAAGTCATTGCATTATCTAAAGATTATATATTTATAATATAATTATTATAAATAGAAGGAAGCTTAAATAAGGCGTGCATGATCTCGAGATGATAAATTATCTACAAGAATTTTAAATTGAAGAACGCACATATGTAAAAAATTTAATATCATAAAATGAGATGAATACAAATTTAGAATTATTTGAGAAGAGAAAATTACACCTGAAAAATTATTTTATCACGGGTAATGGACATTAATTTATTGCATTTACTTTATAATTAAGAAAAAACTAAACAACAAAAAAAATTTACATATAGACAATAACATTATTGACAAAATAATGTTCATGATATAAAGATCTCTAAAATAATATATATATATATAGTCCATCACATTTCTAATGAAATAATGATATAAGATATAAAATTTTATAAAGAATTAGTAAAGGAATAGTTAGTTATTAGAGTTTAAATGACTTAAATAATAAAAAAAAACTTAATCTATACTATGTTTAATGAGGTTTCAAGGGTGTAAGGAGAAATGAAAAGTTTTTCCCCTTAGACCTATTTCAATATAGTAGAGATAAAAATTTAATATAGTAGAGATTAAATCCATTTTAATATAATAGAGATGTGTCAAAATCTAGTTTTGGAATTAACTTAACATATACCTTATTTTAAGCATTTTTTAAAAACACGTTAAAATACTCAAAATCCTGAAAATCACAGGGGATAATAATGAGAGAACTGTAAAAATAATCTATCTCCTAACTCACGTTAAAATACTCAATATCCTGAAATTCTTTTTATTATAAAAATGACTGAAATATAATAATAATTTATTTACTATTCTATAATTTTAATAAATAAATTATTTATCATGATCATATTTTGGTCATTTTTACTAATAACAAATGTTCGATCATTTTAACAAATAACAAATGTTCGGTTACGACTTCACCTTAAAATCTGTATTTTCCGGCTATTTTTCCAAATAAATTATATTTTAGTTTTTCTAAAACCCAGCTATTTTATCCGAGGCCAATTCACTGGCGGTGAGTAAAGAAGCAGCACCTGAGCTTATTCCCAGGAGAGCATCGCCGGGACATAGTAGAACGGATTGCGATGTTGGATAGTTGTTCTGCACTCTCACTTGCCGCTCCTACAGCTACCCCAATCCAGAGAAAAAGGATTTTCTTTGAAAATTTCGACCATAGCTCTTTAAAGCTTCAACTCCAATTCAAGAGGACTCACATTGCAGTCCGGTCTGCTTCTCTTAGCCAAACGAACCCACTCGTTACAAATTCTGTATCGCAGTCGCAATGCGATGAAGACGACTTAAAACGCGTTTCTGAGCCTTCAGGAGATGAGTTCGTGGTTGTCAACTTCTATCATTTGGTGTTAATTGAAGACCCAGAAGCTGAGGTCGCCAAGCACCTCTCCTTCTTGGAACTGGAGGTGATTCAATTTTTCTGTTTATTCATGTAGCCGAATCTGTCTTTTTTTTTTCTTTTACTGTCTTATGATATCACTATTTCAAACTTCGAATTCATAATTTCGGAAATCGATAGTAACTTTTAGAGCTGACAAGTAGTGTATTAAGAATTTAGTGCAGAGGAATGTGTCGAATGCTAATGGATAACTAGCATCTCTATTTCGTTGTTGTTCCATATTTGTCAAGAAGATCCTGTGGTATAGTAACCAGTCGCCGTATATAAACAGAGGCAGTGTCTTACTGATGTTCTCTTAATTCCACGTTCTCTCTGTCATGATATTCTATGCGAAAAGAGTCTCAGCTTTTGTTATGATCATATTTTAACTAGTAAGGCGGTGCGTGGTTTCATCCCTTTTTCTGATTCTACCTGGAGTATACACTAGTCCTAATTTTTTTACTATTGGCTGATTCATACCTGATATGCCAAAACTTCCTCTACGTGGCCATCATTACAAAATTCCAACTTTATTTGTTGTGTCTAAGTTCCTGTGGAGAATATTTTTAACTTCTCACAGTTTCTTATCCATCAAACCTTAATGTGTTCATATCTTAAATTCTAAAAACTTTCCTCCACCATCTTAAAGATCAGATCATAGTAGACATTCTACCTGCTCCATATCGACCACATTAGCAAGTGTAAGACTACTTTAATAGGAATTAGGAAATATAAGTAGCCGAATCAAAATTTTGAAATCTAGAATGGCATTTTCTTTTTATTGTATGTTCATGTGCATGGGCGTTATATTTTGGAAATTCCAATGGAGCAACATGTATTGTTGCCTTTGAAGGAAAATATGCCTATGGAATATATGTGTATCGTGGCATGCTTTGTAGCTTAAATAAATTACTGTGTAACTACAGTTGCTCTCCACTCCTCTTTAGCTTCTTCTCTTATCAAAATTGAATCAATTCTAATTTGACACATATCGTGAAGAATATATGAAGCCCAAGATTGGAATTGAAATTCTGATATAGTTAACCATAATGTACAATGTGTATCATGCTAATTATTTTTTTTATAAAGCGCTGGTTCTTTTCCATTGCTTTGAATACTAATTTTAAATCGGTATCTAGGATCTTGACATACATGGTCGAGTATATCTGAATGAACAAGGGATCAATGCACAGGTACTGTAATCGTTTTTTAGATAATGGTATATTGAATTGCAAACTTCTTTTGAATGATCTTTACCATGGGTAACTCTGGATCATATTCTCCTCGTGGACGGTTTTTCAGCACTAGTATGCATTGCACTGATGCATCTCAAAAGGGCTGAAGGTTTTGCATCGGAGTTCACTATGTATTACTCATTTCATATATTAATCGAAACAGGATCTCTCTCTTCTTTTCTCTCATAAGCTCCCTCTGAATTTATGTGTTAGATCTCTATCTCTCAATCTCAGTTAATTTATATCCTCATTTATATCCAAATTGTCTTGCTGATAGTATTGTATCGACGTGCTTATTTAATTTCTATGTAACAAGACTAAAGTACACCCACATTAGCAAGCGCTGACACTTGATTGGACCAATGAATTCCACCTCCACTTGTCAAATACAAACACAGCGTTAATGCTTGTGAAGATCCATATTAAATTTGTTTTACTTGGGGTATGGGAAGGCTCAATTCAGTCCTGTTATAGATAATGACAAAAAAGAGGACTTGCAACTATTTTCTTAATATTGTAGATAGACACACTAAGATTGAGTTTATATAAAGCACATGTTTTCCAAAAAGGGGATAGAGAGAACTTCATTTGCCACTCTTGCTAGAACTTTACACTACTAATAAATTATGCATAACATCAAGATATATTTATGAAGATTAAGCAGTAGGCACAAACTGACTGGTAAATCATGTTTTGCTTCCTGGCTTTGTTGGATGATTGGTTATCTAAATTTTATGTGTATGTCTGTATGTTACTAGTTGATGTGATCCACCTTGGTGCAGTACAGTGGGCCATCCAAAGATGCTCTTGCTTATGCTAATTGGTTAAGAGAAGATCAGAGGTTTTCTAATATCCTGGTTCAAATTTCTCCAGCATTAAGTGGTCATGCCTTTCCAAAATTGAAGTTGCGTTACAAGCCCTCACTTGTACAGGTAAATCTATGTCTTCTTTTTTTCTGGTCTCATTCTTAAAAGTGGGCTTGCGTGGTCACTCAAGTTTACTTTATTTGTTTCTGTATAATCTTCTTCACCCTATGAGCTTTTTTTCCTTATCTTGATTCTCTTGGTCCCAAAACATTCAATTTTCTTTTAATTATGATTTGCAATATTTTGGTGACTTGAAACATTAATCTGATATATGGTGAAACATTTATCCGAGTTATGTAGTCTAGCTGACAAATACCTGAACAAGTAAAAAAGATTCTTCCCTATTTGGGTAAGTCAGTTTTGGAAATGGGGATATGTACATCATTTGGATTTCGGTTTCCTCAAGGAAACTCTCACAAAATTGAAGTATTTTTCCCAGTTGGAAGAAGGGTTTTCACAACTTCCTTTGCATGATCCTTCAATGCGGGCAACACCGCTAGCACCACCGGAATGGAGAAAAAGATTGGAAGACATTAGAAATTATGATCCATCAAATGAGGATATTGATACAAACTGCATTCTTCTTGATGTCAGAAATGGTATCTATGTTACCTTCTAAATCTTATATTTCTTTTCACTTCCCTGATTTCACTGATCATTGGTTTTCCTTATATTTTCCTTTCTTTTTTCGGAAATATATCATGTGATGGTTTAACCTAACCATTCCTACTGACAAAAGGTTTTCAGACATTTCATTATTGGAGATTGGTGAAATGTCTTGGTATTGGAGTTAGAATTTTTTTTTATCTTCGTACTTTTATTTCCATTGTAAAATGGTATTTTATTAAAATATAATGTTATAAAACCTAAAAATCAAGGTACTTTGGATATTCAGAATACTGTCATGATTGTGAGTCTGTGAAAGCAAGCAGTCAATTACGGATGATTTTAATTGATGATGAAGGATGTAAGTCAGTCATTAAGTTGCGCATAGTGGAGAACCTCAATTCTGTTAATGCTAACTACCACAATGTTTAAATTGAGACAAGATCATAAAATGAAATTTTAGTCAACAGAAAAACTAACCTCCATGAGTTTATAAAGCTAAACACAAGATCATAAAATGAAATTTTACAATATTTTGATGGGTCTATCAGTTTGTCCAGGAAGATTCGCCCTTAAAAAAGACAGATGTGTGTGTAATGCAATCAGTGGAAAGGAGTTGAAAAGCTCAGCCCGATCACTCCTTAAAACTAGGTGATAAGGAGAGGGGTACTAGAGCTTTATAACTAGTACAAAATGGGCAAGTTTAGGCGATATGGAATAACATTCCAACACACCCTTTTGGACCACAACACGGTAGCCGAGCTGAGCAATATACCAAAAACAATTTAAACTAAGCGGACAAAGAACCGAACTGAAGCGGCTTTATACAAAAGCCCAACCAAACTATGATACCAAGTTGAAAAGCTCAGCCCGATCACTCTTTAAAATCTAGGTGATAAGGAGAGAGGTATTAGAGCCTCATAACTAGTACAAAATGGGCAAGTCTAGGCGATGTGGGACAACATTCCAACAAAAGGCAAAAGAATAATTTCTACTCTGCTTCATGCCCATGTTTTCTTTTTTCTTAATGGAATGTTAAACAGGTTATGAGTGGGATATTGGCCATTTTTGTGGGGCCCAACGACCTGATGTGGACAGCTTTAAGAACACTTCATTTGGACTATCCCGAACAGAGGTACGCTGATCTACGGCCGTGTTGTAATATGGTTGTTAATTACTTTAGCCATTTGAATTAGTTAGGGTATCAAGATGTCAGGGTAAGTGAAGGGGAAGAGATACTCAAAAACGACTGGAGATTATTGAAAGAGGTAGGTGTACAGAAAACAGAGCGCACGGAAACACCGTTCAACAAAACAGCAATAAGGAAACTATGGAAACCTTAAACTGCATCTGAAACTTACATTTTGTTAGTTTTCCAGTTTTGAACTCTTCTGATATGCTAATTATTGAAGCTTGCTCATTTAAGTAATCGTTTATTTGCTATCTGATTGAGTTATCATTCCCTTATCCTGTCCCCCCGTTCTGTGGGTATCTCACCCTATTGTCTATCAAAATCCTTCAGAACTGTTTCTATCACCTAGTATTTAGTCAAGCAGTCCATTTGTAGCAATGACAAGCAGGCAGTCTTGTAACTTGTGCATCTTCACTATATTGGTGTCATCTATCTCAATTTGTAAATGTCCTCCAATAGGTGCTTTCGAAAAATACTTGTTTAGGTATCTAAAACATAATGCCTCATATGATTAAGCATTCTACCCAAATTTGTTCAAAACCGAAAAGGGAATAGTATCTCATCCAGTGTAGTTTTTCAGGGATAAATACAATTAAATTTTGTTAAAAGATCAAGATGGGTAAGCTTTTTAATTTCTCTTTGGAATAGCATTTGTTTATGCTATTTGCTAATTCAATTTTATATGATATATGAAGTTATGCAAACATATGAAGCTAAACAATTGTTTTAATAGAGTTGGACTAGTTTCATTTCTCCTAATGGCTATGAATGTAATCTCTTAATCTCTACAGTTGCTCATCCAGGTCACTGCTTCCGATCCTTTAGCAAATGTTGACAAAGAAAAAACAGATATATTGATGTATTGTACTGGAGGCATCCGTTGTGATGTATACTCCACAATACTTAGGTACACACTGTCCTCTTTTGACTTAGTCATTTGCCAGACTGATCGTTTCTGAGAAATAACAGTGGCTACTGGTACTAAAGTTACCTTCTCATTAGCAGAAACAAAATGTATTTTGCGCAAAATGAATTAGTTGCACACTCAACAAAATCATCAGTGTTGCATGTATTAATTTTAGAGCAATTGCTATTCATCCGTTGAGAGGATAATCTCCTCCCCCCACCTCCGTCCCTCTTTTGGCTTTAGTTGAACAACACTTTTTGCATCACACTTAATCAGAGAAGTCATCCATTGGCCATTATACAATTGTTGGGCCTACTTCATTGTGATGGTGCATGATTGTACTGCATAAGTAATCGAAGAAAACTTGATGCCGCAGAAACAGATGCAATTTTCTGAAACATAATGTTCTTATTATATGACAGACAACGGGGCTTCCGGAACTTATACACCTTGAAAGGAGGCGTTTCTAACTATCTGCAAAATGAAGGTCCTGCAGAATGGGTTGGCAATTTGTTTGTGTTTGACTCGCGCCTTTCTCTCCCACCTTCTGCTTACAAGCCCGAGGTTGTGACTCAGACATTCATAACCTCAGTTTCTGGTAATCTCGCGTTTGCGAGATGCTACATATGTGATTCTGTGGTCAGCGAGCTAAAGCATCGGAACTGTGCAAATCTTGACTGCAACCTGCTATTTCTGTAAGCTTTTCCTTTCCAAATTTTTTCTTCTATTTACCAATGTTCTTTGCGATCAAAGCCTAGAAAACCAGCTTATGTTTACATGTGAGTCAAATTCTAAATGTTTCTAGTGGTCCTGACTTTCAAAGTCATTAGCATATTAATTTTTATTGAAAAAGATGATGCAACTAAGGAAGTTCGTTTAAATATTAGCATCAAGCCAATATCTTTGTTGAGCTCAATATCATAAATTCAACCAGAGTTGTTAGTCCAGCTGGTCATTGTGAGACGTCACCTCATGCGATCCAAAGTTTGACCCCCACAAATTTCACATCCCCTTTACGACCAAAAAAAAATCAATACCATAAAATATTTCTTCTTCTTCTTCTTTTTTCTTTTGTTTTCTAGGACACTATCATGATCTTATGAACTCTGCAAAACTTTACATGTTTATGAATTTCATTATTTTAATTTATCGGTCTTCTTTTTCGTTTTTAGAAGGATAATACCCCCCTTCCCTGCCCCACCCTTTCTTTCCCCTTTACTTTTTTCCATTTAATTCGATCCAAGTATATGAATAATTTCTCAGTAGGCTAGAAGATTCAAAGAAAAGAGAAACTTATGGAAAAGAAAATGTTTTTGTAACCCATACCTGCTTCTTGCTTCTTACTTCCTGATTCTCACTTCATATGCTTCAATCAAAATGTGAAATGTGATACAAATCATGCCTGTTACTTAAATCCTTAATATGAAACATAAGCTTGGGTGATTTTGTTTCCATAGATACTGTAAGGATTGCGTAAAGGAATTGAAAGGATGCTGCTGTTTGAGATGCACAGCTGCCCCTCGACTTAGACCTGTTTTACCAGGGCATCAGAGATACCAGAAATGGCATACCTACCGAGATTCTGAATCCAACGCAATTTGATACCTTGCTTGGTTTTAAATTACATTTTCAAAGTTAGTAATCGATGTTTATATACTAGCTAGTTTCCTCAAAGCGGTCTATCGATGTTTAATCGGTCCACAAGAAGACTGAAAGATTTTTTTTTTCGCATTTAAATGCTGAGTAATTTTGCTAGGACTTGTTAAGCGATTAGTTTGTTAGTTTAGGGGTATTCTGGTCTTTTTTCTGTTTTTCTTCTTTCCCCTCAATATTTATCTGTTTGTACTCTCTCTCAAAGGTGAATGAAATTTTTCTTTCTCAACCTTCTTCCTTCTTTGCATCTTCTTTGTTGTTTAAGAATTTTTCTCTTCTTATAAAAACTCTTCATGGTATCAGAGTTCTGTTGACATGCGTAAAAGATCCATGACAGAGAACACAGAAAATCTGTCCACCATTGCTTAAGAAACTCAAGAGGAACAACCTGCTTCCAAAAATAATCCTCAGAAAAATTCTCACCCTTCACCCGCTTTCTCATCTTCCCCAAATCATACTCCTAATTCTTCGCCCTCCAATTTCACGGTTTATAGTTGAATCAACCTCACTCTCCTATTTTTCTTCTTTCTGGCATTTGTAATCTAATCTCAATTCGATTAGATTCAATAAATTATATTCTTTAGAAATACTAAATTTCATCCATTCTTAAAGCCCATATGATATTCAACTATATTGACGGGACGATCCAATGTCCTTCAAGGTTTATCAAGAATGGGGATATTGATGTTCACGATCCTAGATATGACCAATGGATAGCTCAAGATCACACACTCATGACATTGATCAACGCGACCTTATCACCCACTACTCTGTCATATGTAGTGGGTTGCAAATCTTCTAGAGAAGTTTGTCAATCTATTGAACGACGTTTTTCCTCCGTGTCTCGAACAAATGTGCTCCAACTCAAGTCAAATCTTCAATCTGTCTCGAAGAAGCCTTCTGAAAATATCGGCTCCTATGTTCAACGTATTAAAGAGGTACGTGATAAATTAGCAACAGTTTCTGTAAATATAGAGGATGAAGATATCGTTCTGGTCCTTCCAATGATTTCAACACTATACAGAACCTCTATACGTACTCGAGACGAGCCATTGTCTACAGAAGAATTACATGTCCTTTTAAAGTCCAAAGAATTTTTTTTGGAATCTCAACACAATCCTCAAGAAAATTTATTCCCCAATAAAGCCTTTCTTGCTTCTTTTCTGAGCAGGGGCACTAATAAAAGAAGGGGGTTTCAAAACTTATGAGAAAATAGGTCTGGCAGATTCAACTCAAATCGTGGGGGAAGAATTCAGAATTGGAATTCCCATCATACAACATCTATAATTGGAGCTCCTCCTTTACAAGTGCAGCAAAACTTCAAGAATTCTTCCTCACAACCTGATGCTCCAAACAGCAATCAATCAACACGCATACAATGCCAGATTTGCCAGAACTTGGGCCATGGAGCATCGGATTGTTACCATAGGATGAATTTCTCCTACCAAGGACAGAATCCACCATAAAATCTTGCTGCAATGACTACTCAGTTTTCAAACAACACTGACACACATGTATGGATTTCAGATACTGGATGCAATTCACATCTCACTCCTGACCTAGCAAATTTTTTTACACCAACTGAGTATAATGGCGAGTAGAGCATTTCCATTGGCAATGGGGAGTCTCTCCCTATCACCCACACTGGTTCAGGTATACTTCAAACTTCTTCATCTTCTTTTCAACTGCCTCAAGTATATTGTGTATCACATTTATCTTCTAATTTGTTGTATGTTCATCAATTTTGCATCTTGTTCATCTTTGATGCCTCATATTTCTTTATTCAGTACAAGTCTACATGCCTCATTCTGCATAAGAGACCTAACATAAATGGGTTATACCCAATTCTTTCTTGCTTGCCTAAGACAAAAGTTGCCTATATTGGTGCCAAGCCTTCAAAATTTTTGTGGCATTCTAGACTTGGACACCTACCTAATAATGGTGTTCAACATGTTTTGAAGTCACTTCATATACCATGTAACTCTACTTCTCTTGATGATAGCATTTGTATTAGTTGCATATTAAATAAAATTACCAAACTCCTTTTCCACCTTTGATTTGTCTTTTCTTCCCCTTTATATCTTGTACACTCTGGTGTTTGGGGTCCCTCCCTCACTAATTTTGTTCTTGGACATAGATATTATGTAATCTTTGTTGATGACATGACAAGATTCACTTGGTTATTTCTCTTATATAACAAATCTGATGTTTTAGTTATATTTCAAAGGTTTAATACTATGGTTGAAAATTTGTTTTCTAC
This sequence comes from Datisca glomerata, assembly GCA_003255025.1. NCBI lineage: Eukaryota > Viridiplantae > Streptophyta > Magnoliopsida > Cucurbitales > Datiscaceae > Datisca > Datisca glomerata. Next base: position 787,862 of record QANY01002371.1, read on the forward strand.
CTCTATTAAATATCTTAGAACCGATGGTGGTGGTGAATACGCCAGTCACTATTTTCAAACTTTCTTGCAAGAACATAGTATTATTCACCAAAAGACTTGTCCCTACACTCTTCAGCAAAATGCGATAGTTGAGTAAAAACACAGACACTTAGTTGAAACTAGTCTCACATTAATGCATCATGTCTCTATTCCTGTTGTTTTTTGGAACTTTGCCTTTGCTTATGCTGTTTACCTTATTAACAGAATGCCTAGTTCCACTCTTTCCAACCTTTCACCTTATGGAAAACTATTTGGCAAACAACCAGATTACAATTACTTGAAAGTTTTTGGGTGTTCATGTTTTTCTTGTCTTCGACCCTACATGAAAAATAAATTCAATACTAAATCTGTCCAATGTGTGTTTCTTGGATATGCTAATGACCAAAAGGGCTATTTATGTTATGATATACATTCTAAGAAATACTACGCATCGAGGCATGTACTCTTTGATGAACATTGTCATCCCTTTTCTACTCAAATGGCTGCTCCAAGTACACATGTTTCATCAACACTCCAAGTTCCTTAAAACAGGTATCACACTCTTCTTCCTCTCTTCAGACAACAACATTTTGTTCCAGGTTATCCTTCTTCCTCTAATACTTTTTCTACTTCTGCTAATATTCCTTTGGTTCCTGGTTTTGGATCTAATACTGCTGCTCCATCTTATAATAATCCTACCACTACTGAGACTGAATTCACATATGTTTCTGATTTAAATTTTGAGACTGGTTCTGCCGCTGTTGTTGCATCTGATTTAAATACTGCTTTACCTCGTAGTGACTTAGTTACTAATGTTGGTTCTGATTCTGTTTTACACATTGATATGCATGCTCCCGCTGTGACTACTTCTAGTACTACTTTCCCTGATCTGTCTTCTCATTTCTCTATTGATCTCAATATTACTCAGCCTCCATTTTGTCTTAATTCTGCTGGCACTCACACACAAAACCTTCACCCTATGCAAACTCGATCAAAGTTTGGTATTCATAAACGGAAAGCTTTACATGCTGTTTGTCCCACACTTAACCAGTGTCAAACTGAACCTACATCCTTCTCTATTGCATCTAGGATCCCTGCTTAGAATCCGGCCATGGATGATGAATATAATGCCCTTATGTCTCAACAAACTTGGACCCTTGTACCTTTACCTCCTAATAAGAACTTAGTTAGGTGCAAATGGGTCTATAAACTTAAATAGAATCCTGGCGGCATTATTGCTCGACATAAGGCTAGGTTAGTTGCTAAAGGTTTCCACCAACAAGTCGGTTTGGACTACAGTGAAACCCTTAGCCCTGTCATAAAGAATCGTACTATTTTAATCTTACTCTCCTTAGCTGGTACCTTTGGCTGGTCTCTTAGACAACTTGATGTTAAAAATGTATTTTTACACAGAAATTTGGCTGAGGAAGTTTACATGTCTCAACCACAAGGGTTCATTGATGCTAAGCATCCTACCTATATTTGCAAGTTACATAAATCTTTATATGGTTTAAAACAGGCCCTTAGAACATGGTTTGAGAAGTTCACTAGTCATCTTCTTTCTCTTGACTTCTCTGCCTCTCAAGCTGACAATTCTTTGTTTGTTTGTTACTCCTTCCATTACCTATATTTTACTCTATGTCGATGATATCATGATTAGTGGAACTAATGACAAACATATTGATCATATTGTGCATGGGTTGAAGCAAGATTTTGATATGACAGATTTAGGCAACCTTAAGTACTTTTAGGTCTAGAAATCACAAGAAATGCATCTGAAAGTTTTGTAAATAAAAAAAAATATGCTACTGACTTACTTCAAAATGTTATTATGTTAAACTCTAAGTCATGTAAAACTCGTTGTTCCTTTAAAACTCCCCTATACAGTCATGTTGGCACCTTTTTTTTCGACATAACTCTATGTAGAAGCATTGTTGGTTCCTTTCAATATTTTACATTTTCTAGGCCTGATTTGAGTTTTGTTGTCAACCGTGTATGTCAATACATGCACTCCCCCACCACAGCACACTTTGTTGCTGTCAAACACATATTAAGATATCTTATAGACACCTTGGATTATGGCATAATGTTTAAACTAGGTAATCTCTCATTACAGGCTTTTAGTGACTCGGACTGGGTAGGGGACCTATATGATAGGTAGTCCACTTCTGGCTTCGTGATTTTTCTGGGCTCAAATGCCATTAGTTGGAGTGCCAAGAAAGAAAAGACTGTGACTAGATCATCAACAAAAGCTGAGTATAAGTCTTTGGCAAATTCTATTGCCGAGCTCTGTTGGATCAGACAAATCTTGAAGGATTTTCGAGTTTATCAAACAAAGGCTCCAATCATCTATTGTGACAGCACTTAAGCAATTTCCTTGGCGTCAAATCCAATCTTACATGCTCGAACTAAACATGTCAAGATTGATTACCACTTTGTCTGAGAGAGTCATGAAGAAAGATCTTTTGGTGTAACATATTTCATCTTAATATCAATTGTAGACCTTTTCAAAAAGCCACTGCCAGTAAAACAGTTTCAATTTCTTTGTGACAAACTTATCATTGACCCAGAATAATTTTGCGAAAGGATGTTAAGTGATTAGTTTGTTAGTTTAAGGACATTATGGTCTTTACCTATTTTTCTTCTTTCCCGTCAATATTTCCCCTCAGCATTTTTCCCCTCAGTATTTATCTGTTTGTACCCTCTCTCAAAAGTGAATGAAATCTCTCTTTCTCAACCTTCTTCCCACTCTGCATCTTCTTTGTTGTTCAAGAATTCTTCTCTTCTTCTAAACTCTTCAGGACTAAGCAGAGAAAAAATGTAATGGAAATCGACAGTGGAATTTTAGCCTGAATCTTGATTAGCAAAAGTTGTCAGCAATTAGTTAGGAAGCTTTTGCTTCCTGGTATCCCACTAGTTCACCATTGTAAAAACATCCTGCTAGCTGGACAAAAATTGTTAACTTGGTTAATGTAATAGTCTAGTAGTTTCCATTATATATCACAGCAGTCTTTGGATTGAGATCCTTAGATCTACTATTAGTTAAAAAGCTACTTTTTTGTTTTTTAATTTTAGTACTAAAAAACGTGTTGAGTTGTCCTATTCCATAACAAACAAAACAAGATTAAAGGAGAAGAACCGGGTCCATAAAAGCAGTTTTTACAGACTTCATCTCGATTTTGGAAATAAGAAATTACCCTAGACAACAAGACCGATCAAGTGATTATTTGAGTATAAACTGCAATAGAATTGCAAGGTGAACTACAATGACTATACATTATCCATATTAGAAACGTACCTGCCTTAAAGGTCAACTACAATGAGATTTACACACCAAGTATTTTTTAAGTCGTTTTCAGATTGGTGCCAACTAATGCTGCACTATGTCTAGCTGCAGAAAAAAGAATGCTATGCTGTCTCAACCATTTGCACATTAACAATAGGATGATCTGCTAAAAACAGTTGAAGAAGAAAGGTAGTAACTACAGTCAGAATACATTAGTACAGACACCCAAATATACATCCAGATACTAGTAATCACCAGGGTTGTCAATGATGGATGAAGCAGAGGATGCATTTCTCAAATCAGGGAAAAGATGCTCAAATGCACAAATGAAACCTACTTAGCAAAATCAAAAGATGAGTTAGAATATTGTACAAACTAGATCACATGATGAAGCTCACAACTCATGAGCAGAAATTCCTATATAAACATTTAAAAATAAGTCCAATTCCAACAAGTCTATTATTTAATGTTCTAGAGCTTTTCCAAGGAGCCTAATATTTCCTATAAAGAAGTCAACAGGTTAAAATTCATGTTCTTTAATGTTATAGTTTTTTAAAAGGAAAGAGTCTAGAATGGACCAATAAGTAGGCTTGTAACCCTTCCTTTTGAGGATAAAAAGAAGTTACAGACATTTCCAGCAACTACAACTATTTTTTTGGCTTTGTATAATACAACTATTAAGAGTAATTCGTAAAGTTATAGTACTGTATGCTATTAATTTCTTTCTATTCCTCCTACCATTCGATTTACTATTCCAAGTCTGCATAATCTTTCTCAAACAATCCTACAAGGCTAAAACCACCTACATACACACCCAAGTAGTACAAGTCCGGCTTCCTGCACTTGTCCTACATCAGTTCGGTATCAAGTCAAAGTTACACCACTTGAACATAGTATGTATACACAGTCATTGACTTAATGAAAGACTCACGCTTTTTATGGTGTTCCACAGTTGACTAAACAATAATCACGTTATAGTATCTTTTTACCACCAACTTTAGATTTTTATCAGTGCACACATCCTTAGCTAGATATCGGGACAAATTTTAATTGGGTAACAAATCAAAATTGTGTCTCTTGCCAAGGACCAAAGATATATTTCGAGAAATCTTATCTGGAACTAGAAGGTTTATGAATTAGGATCCCTCAATTTTTGAAAAAAAAAAAGTGAAAAGCAAAACTTGGGTTTAAACATTAAAGGCGACCTTATATACATCGCACAGATCTACAGGCAAGTGTTCTAAACTGTTGTGGCTAAAAGTGATTGAAGAAAATTTTCATACTTTATGAAAATCTATGCAAGTATGCTAAGGGAACAAAACCGAATTTGAACAGCTAATGACATGACATACAATTTGCCTGCGTAATTAGCTAAAGAATGAATGTGCAGTACCAGAATGGTAGATAAGTGTGACAACTGACAAGGGTTACACAAAGGAAATTAAAGCTTTGTACAACCACAACTTAGTTTAATAGCGTATCATATGATACAGAAAGAGGCATTGGTGTTGAAGAAAATACCCTTTATAAACACACAAATGGAATATACATAGAACTCACTCCTATCAACAAACAAAAAATAAAAACCTAAAACTCATTGTTGCTAATGGGAATCAGCTCTGTGCAATATCTCTCTCTGAAGCCAGGGTACTTGTTCAACAGATAACTCATTCCTGCGTATATTATGTCCTGCTCCTCTCAAACTTAAATTCTAATGTTGAAATATGGAACCACATCAAGCAGAACTAGCCGCTAAAGAAAGAAGGAGAGCGCGATTTTTGAGAAATAATTCTAAAGAATTAATAGCAAACTTTGGGAACTTCAGTTTGACCCTTTAATTAGAAACCCTAACCACAAGATTCATCAAATTCAGGAGTATAAAGAAATGTTCCGGGGGGGGGGGGGGNGGGGGGGGGGGGGGATTTTGATACAAACAAAGCACACATTTCACATGAGGAAGAGCAGAGCAACTGAGTTGACGGCAGACCTGAAGAAAAACAGCGAGAAGAGCAGAACAGTTATTATTTACAGTAACGATCAGCCTTCTTCTTGACGCGATCGTCAAGAGCCTCCTCGACGGACTTTAACTTGGACTGGGAATTACTCGGATCGTAACCGAACTTCTTAGTCTCCACAGGGAAGAGCTCCTCATACTTCATCCGCTTGGCGGCATCAATCGTATAGATGTCTTCGCCTCCAGCATCAATAGCATCTGCCCCCGACAGTATCACCTCAGCTTCTTCCGTTACAGATTCCCCATCGTTCTGAATCTTATTCTTCTTATTGCTCTTCTTCTTTTTCTTATCAATGGCTTTACTGCGTGTGGCCAAAGTTCCTCCCTTGAAGGTAAGTCTGCCTCCTTTTGTTCTCTCAAATGGATCCGACATGGTATGGTTATGCTATGAGGGATAGATGAGCCAATTGATTTGAAGATTTAGCTCTGTAACTTTCCTTCGTGTCGTGTAGCTTCTCCCGGGTATTTTTTACCACACTATAATACTCTATGACTAAATTTACTAAGCTATACTTATCTTAATTTTTGTTAACCTATATCTCTGGCTCATAATCTTTTCATTTTTTTTCTTTTTCTTCGAATACTTTTTTTATAAGTTATCTAATCAATTGTCAATTTTTTATTCACTCAACACTCAACCTCTTTATCCACATCCATTACTCTTATTTCTCTTTCTTCATTTTTTATTTCTTCATGCTTCATTTGTTTTTATGATTTTACAACTTTCTCATTTTTTGAAAAATCGGGGTTGAGAGCTAAAATGTAATTTTATTTTTGGAATTTTAGCGGAAAATGGATGAAATTTTGACTGGAATTTGATGAGTTTTATTAATTATAACTTTTGCACATATTTGAGAGAGAAACCGTAGAGAGAATGTGTTTTGTTAATTTTAATGGATTTTGTTAATTTTTATAGGTTTTATTAATTTTAATGGATTTTGTCAAGTTTGGTGGGTTTTGTTAATTTTGGTGGGTATTGTTAATTTTGAGAGAGAACATAGAGAAAGAGGAAGACATAATGTAGAGCGTAGAGAGAAAGAGAGACAGAACGTTGATGGGTACACGATGGATATAAGATGAGTACACGATCATTTTGTACACTACAATATGGTTACACGCGCATCGTGTAACCATCTTGTAGACTACACGATGGGTACATGGGTATCATGTAGCCATCATATAGATTACACGATGCTCGTATGCCCATCTATAAGTTTTAATATTTTCTTAGATTTGATTATTAATTATTTTATCTTGAAATAAAAATGAATACTAATATTTAATAAACATAATTAAATATTCAAAACCTAAACAAGTCCATGAATATTCTTACATATAGAACTAGAAATTATAGACTACATGATGAGTACACGATGCCAGTGTAATTATCTTGTAGACTACACGATGAGTGCATGAGCGTCGTGTACCCTCTCTCTCTCGATGTTCTCTCTTTCTCAACGTTCTATCTCTCTCTCTAAGCTCAACGTTATCCCCCCTCTCTCTCTCTCTCTAAGCTCAACGTTATCTCTCTCTCTCTCTAAGCTCAACGTTATCTCTCTCTCTCTCTAAGCTCAACGTTATCTCTCTCTCTACGTTCTCTCTCAAAATTAATAAAACTCACCAAAATTAACAAAATCTATTAAAATTAACAAATGCTAATAAAACCCACAAAAATTAATAAAACTCATTAAAATTAATAAAACTCATTAAAATTAATAAAACTCATTCTCTTTACAGTTTTTCTCCCTATGTTCTGTCTTTATCTACCACTTTTGTTGTGTTTAGCTGTTGTTTTATGTGAATTTTATTATTTTTCAGTAAAAGACAGAGATTCAACCCTTAGATTTTCTGTTATAGATTATGTTGAAGGAAATTTTCGAGAAAATGGGTTCAAAGGGAAAATGAATTTCTAGGAGAGAGAGATGAAGATGGAATATGAAGAGAGAGTGTGGGCCAGGGGTTTGGGGACGCATAAACTTGTAATATCACAAACTCATTTTGAGTGGAGTGTGAGTTAGAGGTATAGATCAGCCAAAATTAGGTCGGGGGTATAGTTTAGTAAATTATTTTTTCATGGGGTATAGTTTAGTAAAAAACCCTTCTCCCCTTGCTATTTGCGACATAGGGCTGCCTGGACTCTAGTATCTAGCCCAACCACTGTTTGCGTTTGGGCCTTTTCTATTAGTTTAGGCCTAAAAGTTTTGGGCTTATTTATTTTTGTACCAAATCGGCCGAACCGAACAAAAAAAGACCGATTCGTTCGATTCTTTATATATATTCTGTTTGGTTTGGTTCAGAAAACTAAAGAATTGAAGTTTCCGTTTGGTTCAAAAGTTCAGTGATTTTTGAACCGAAACTTTAAATTCCTATTAATATTTTATATATAATTTCATATCAACCGCCCAAACCGAACCTAGACAAAAATTTGATTTATATTAATTTTTTCAATAATATCATTTGAAAATGTATTTAAATTTTTTTTAATAACGCCAAACTGAAGAACCGAATTGAAACTATCGGTTCGGTTCAGTTCTTTTGTCATGAACAGTTTGATTCAGTATTATTGCTATACTGAAGTTTCAATGAATTTAATTAAAAAAATTCTCTTTTGTGAGAAGATTAGAGAGTACAATCAAATATTTGTGACTAATCCTCCTCCCCTTCTTTTCTTTTTTTAGAATTAGAATAATTTAGAAAAGAGAAAGAACAAAAGTGGATTCAATCTCAGTAAAACTGAGACTCAGACCTAGGTTCCAATTAAATTAATAAAAGAGTGAGAACAGAAATGAAAATTTGATTTTTGCCAAAAAAATCGACCGAACTAAGTTGTGAACACCTCTACAATTTTCGCATCAGTTTTGGTAAATGAGCAAAAAATTTCCAATTTACGATAATAGTCGGTTTTGTTCAAATCCCTATTTTACAGTTTTCCCAACCTTAGCTTCAGCGGTGTCCATTAATAGGAGCAACTCCTTCTTCCTTTTCCCGATCCTCACTCTCTTCGTCACCCAAGCCATGAGCGCAAAGAAGCTCCCCTACGTCCTACCTGCTGTCTTCACCATCAGCCTTTGTGCCGACGAATAGCCTAGCCTCCTCCTCTGGTATGTAAAACTCATCTCTCACCGCCTGATAAACTCTCCAACCACGACATGGAGAGGAGTGAAGTTTCAGATCTTTGAAGGTCATGGTACTACGGTTGTAGAATTCAATAATTTATTGATTTTATGGTTTGATTTCTTGATATCTTGGATTAGAGTGAGAGAGGTGAAGAAGGGAAGGAGGTGACGAGTTTGAGTGTGAAAAAAATGTTTGGTACTAGTATGATATATAATTATCACGGATGATATATAAGAGTATATTAAAAATATACTATGATATATTAATGGTATATTAAAATATATTATGATATATTAAAAAATACTAGTATACAAAAATATATCATATTATACCTGTATATAAAATTTTTATAGTTTTATAAAAAAATTTAAGTTAACAAAATGATCATTTTTACAAATACAACTTTTTTTTGTCATTCTCTTACTTATTTTTAAAAAACGAACTACTTCCCTAAATGAGCCTTTATTTTTTTTTATAAAGGCAAATTTATTAGAACAAAAGGAAATAAGAGGACAAAGCATAATAACCAAGGGCATGCCCAAGGAAGGCCAACCAAACAAGACAAAAAAACAGAACTTCAAGGAGGATTTTCAAACAAATGGGGAGGGTGATTTCATTTGACCAACAACCTCCTATTCATAGGGAATCAGGTTGGGGAGGATGGTTCCACAGCCTGTCCTTAAAAAAGTTAATAATGGATCTAATAATACAGATCCTCTCCTTGATCTTACCCTCAAACCCTAATGTTTCTCTCTATCCAGATATTATATATAAATGATTAAAAGCTATTTTCAAAATAAGACTTATAAGATCCTTCTTTTTAATATCATGGGTCAACCACTCAATATTTTGATTCCACCCAGGACTAGGACAAGTGAGATCGCAATATTAAGTGATGGTAGACTTGGCAGTCCACACATTAAAGGAGAAGGAGAATTCAAAAAATTGATGATTTCTACTCTCACTATGAGTGGGGCAAAACAGAGATTCAAGGGTGATATCACTGCCCCATCTAGCCATTTTATCCTTAATGGTAAGCTTATCCCTGCAAGCAAGCTAATTGATGAATCTATGTTTTGAAATATTACAGGGAAACCACACAACTAATGAGCCTTCATTTTACACACTCATATTCGGGAGAACACCAAAGAATGTCACTTTTTAAAATAAAAAATAAAAAATAGTTATAAAACAAAAATAAAAGATCGCCACTCTTAATTTAAAAAACAAGTTCAGCACCAAAACCCTTCCTAGCACGTCTGACAAAATTTTAAATTTTTGTCCTTAAGTTTATATAAATTATATATATAAAATATACTGTAAAAATCACACATGTATATTTTATATATATTATATAGACAACTGACATTTTGGAGGCAACTTGAACGCGCCCTGAATTTTTTTCGGCACATCTGATTTGTTTAAAAGGGTATGGTGGCTATTTTTTTTTATATATATGGCCATTTTTATGATTTTTTTCGTAAACATGACCTATTATGAACATTACTGGTCCTCTTCCGGAAGTTGTAGTGTATAGTTCATTTTAAAATTTTACATGCAAGAATGACTCTTATATTTTTAAAAATTGTAGTAGATACCATTTTTATTAACTTATATGCAAGAATAGACCTTCATATGCATAAATATAAAAATTGAACTTTTTAAGTTTAGAAAGTTTAGGTTATGAACTTACTATTTTACCATTTCACTTATTTTGTAACCATCAAGAGTAATCTCCTATCACTTTTATTTTTCTTATGTTTGTTTATGGTTGTTCCCTTAATTCTACTCAAGCTTGTTTAACTTGCTTCAAAAAAATTTGTCCAATCTACAATAAATATTTAGAAATCATTGAAAATTCTTTTATGTTCTTAGTTTAGTTTACAAGTTATTTTTCGCAAGTAGACAATAAAAAAAATAAAAAAAATTTGGAACTACCCATGCTAAATATTGTTTACTTATCATTAACAAATAATTTACTTAGCAGGCATAGTTCCAAATTTTTTTTTATGTTCCCTACAAAGATGATTAATTGTAAAACTGAAGATGATGTCTATCTTTGATCAAAGTCCAACATGGACAAGAGAATGATAGAAAATATGATATATTAGAATTGAGCATAATAATAAGCAAAAAATTTATTGATAAATTAACAATATGTTTATCTATTGATGATATATGTGCAATTGAACGAGCAAAAAGCGTAGGGATCTCCCATTTTATTTTTGCATTTTTTTGCACAAAAAATGAAACATAGATGGAGATCTCAAGATATAAGATAGGTGGGAAATATCATAAACAAATATAAGAAAAATAAAATTGATTGGAAGTTATTCTTGGCGGTTACAAAAGTGAAATGGTTAAATAGTAAGTTCATTAATAATTTAAAACTTCCTAACTTAAAAATTATCATTTTTGCATACGATCAAATTGCTGAGTATGTTTTCCTATAAGTTCTATAATGGAGCCACTTATGCCGAAAGCTTTTATATTTTTAATAAGAAAAAATAGTCATTTTTAAAATTTTGCATTGCTTAGTTTCTTATAGATATAACAAGAGTATTTTTAAAATTTAGTATTTCACTCACTATATATGATATTAGTTAAAAGACTATATTTACATCTAATAGTTTTCAAGGATCATTTTTACCTATTATTTAAGAAAATCATAAAAATGGACGTGAGTACAAAAACATAAAAAAAATAGTAATTGCAGGCTTTCCAAAAAATAGTTGCACGCCCCAAACAAACTTGAACGCCCCATTTGACTTTATTTCCAAATTTCAATTATATATATATGTTAGATATATGTAGTATATTTTATATTTACAATATATATTATATAATATTATGATATATATTACATTAATATTTGGCTATTGCGTGGGGTATAGTTTTTGTGTGTTTTTTTTTAATTGGAGACGGCTATTATTTAGTTTTATTTTATCTTTGGCTATTATTCACTTACATATTTGACCAAAATTGTTTTTGTTTCAAGAAGCCAGTATTATCGCAACCTGATGATAGTACGTATTTAAAGCGGTCAAAGTGGCTACATTCAAGTTTGATAAAAAAAAGGTGGCTACATTCGGGTACTAGCTTCTCAACACAATCATATAATGTTTGACATGATACAGTGGCTGAGCGATGAAAGTAACAAGTTAAACAGGATCTTGTTAATTGCAAAGCCTAAAAACATCGACACTTTTGTTTGTGTAGAGTGTTGGTGTTAGACAGTTGAACACCGACACACTTTCGACATATTCTGACACGTGTTTGACATGTTAAAATCGTGTCTGAATTTTTATTTTTCATTTTCGAAAATGTGTCGGACACGTCAGGACACTGTCCCGACACGTGTTAGACATGCTAGGACACGTGTCAGAAATGTTAAGACACGTTTCTAACACGTGTCGACACCTTTCAGACACATTTTTAAAATCTTTTAAATAATAAAATATAAAGGATAGAAAATAAAATGAACAATATTTTAACTTGTAAATAAATAGAGAATAGGGTGGAAATATAGAAGAAAGAAAGTTATGTTTTAAAATATATTAAATTTAAAATGGTATAAAATCAAAATTTTTATTGTCAAGACCCTTAAACTTTCTAAAACTGAAACTCACTCGATTAACCAGTGGCATCTTCAATTGGTGAGCTATTCTGATTCATCTTCTTGATATAACCAATATTGTAATTAGTTTTATATGCAAATATCTATTTTCATACTTATAAATAGCATATTATATATATAAATAGCATAATATATATATATATATATAACATATCCTTGTGTCCTAATTTTTTTTAGAAATGACGTGTCAACGTGTCAATATCGTATCATACTTTTGTCGCATGCTGGTGTCCGTGCTTCTTAGGTGAAAGCAAACTGAGCTAGTAATATTATTGGTTTATTTTGTTTTTCACCACTTGGAAAATATAATTCATTATTCCCCTAAACTTAAATAACTAGCTATAACTATGGTTTATAGGACGAAGTAAAAACATGAGTCTAAAAAAAGCTAAGGCTTCGTTTGACAGTCAAGATAATACTGGATAATACTATATTAAATCTGTCAGACTGAACTGTACTATACTGGATTAAATAGTACTATCCAATGTTTGCTACTATATTAGCTAAAAGATTGTAAACCATGAGCCACGTCGTTAAGAGTAACGTATCAAAGGGAACACGTGGCGTCTAAAGACACGTCAATGTGGCACTTATGTGGAATAACGTTTATCGGTGCATGATAATGATAAAATAATGTATGTAAAGGACGCTCCTGTTTTATAAAGGTGGTCATCCCATTATATGAAATTAGGTATTAAATGTTGTACTTCGTCTTCAAGTTTAGTGACAGAGATTCGGAGGTGTTTTCTTATCTGGGAACAATCTGAGGGGTGTGGTCTGGTAGGATTAGGACAAAGTTCGCTACACCGTGATGGGAAGATCTCCTTGAAGGATGTAGCCACTTTACGAGTCATGGAAGTGCCTCCTTTGTACTGCCACGTGGGAAACCCCGGGCGCGGCTCCCCATACCACCTGAGAGGAACCCCGAGGGTGTCTCCCCATGCCGCCGTAGGGGAACCCCGAGCGCGACTTCTCATGTTGCCACGGGGGAACCCCGAGCACAATTTCTTATGTTACATCATTTTAGGGATGTGGCACATTTTAGGCATGGTCTCACATTTTTAGTGTGTGACCGCGTTTTAAGCGTGACTCTTATTGGTGTCAGTTTCTGTCTAGACATGTGTTTGACATGCGATTGTAAAGGATGTGTGTGTGGTCTCTACTTGACCCAAAGGGGTCCTAGCACCATTATTGAGGCATCACTTCTCATCAATCCTGAGATCAAACATTAAAAAAATTCTCTCTCCTCGAGTTCTCACATACCTTAGAGTCTTAAAGACATTTGTTACCTTCTGAAGGTTGCTTGTCATTCACCCTTCGACCACCAACTCCCATGTTCCCAGACATACTTAGCATAGACAAGATCACTCATACACACATCACCCTAAACCCTTAAACATTTTGGCGACTTCATTGGGAGTAATATGTCTACCATATTCTTCTTTCTTAGAGTATGGTTGGACGAGTCGAATCACGTGAGCTTCTTCTCATTTGGAAGGAGAGAATGTTAACCTAACTATTGAGAACCATGACATGGAAGATGCTACTTCCAGGGAGAGAACCAACCTCCCCGTTGTTACTGCTGCTACAATGATTGCGTCTTAGCAGACTAATGCCATTAGAGAGCTCCATGCCTCTAGTGCTGAGATTCATACCCTTTTGAGTAAGCTGACCGCTCTCCTTCTGGTGCTCAAAACCATCCTCCACCACCGCCCGTTGCTCATATCATCCCTCCTCACGTGGAAAATCAGACTGACATCGACAGACAGATTCTAGTTATAAATCCCATGGGCTCGTCCGGGTTAGGAACTACAAACAGTGACCAAAATGTGGGTCACTCGAGTAACCCCACCAATGTTATCATTCCACCAACAACATTCCCTACAGCCTTCACATGTCCCACGCTGACGCATGACGTCTCAGTTGATGACACTGACACTGGTCCTTTCATTACCAAAGAGACACTGCAAAAGATGTTGGAAATGGAGCGCGTCAGGGCCTCTCAGAACGATACGATAATGGACTTTCACCCCCTTACCCATGTGAGCTGGCCATGAGACCATACCCATCTGATTATGTGCCTCCAAAGTTTCACAAGTATAATGGGAGGGAAGGATGTGCCAAAGAGCACATTGTGCATTTTATTGATGATTTGGGCCCATACGAATGTGATGAGACCATGAGATTAAGAGAGTTCTCGAAGTCACTTACTGGCACTAGGATCGATCTCAAGTTGGCCACACATGGTCTCGACCTTCATGACCAAGTTTTTCTTGTCTGAAGAAAAAATGAGCATTTTGGAGTTGGGCGCGAACCTCAGAGGAAGAATGATAATCTAATGACTTTTGTCAAACGGTTCAAGGATAAGGCACTCGTTGTCGTGAGGAATGGAAGGATGAGGCGCCTTAAAGATGTGCATTTGTGGGATGCTTAATGAGTACATGGCGCGTCTGGAGAACTTGGACATTACTACATTCTCTCGTCTCAATGTTGTCGCTCAACACACCAACACTTCAGTGCCTAATCCGAAGGCCACAGAATAGGGAGAGTGTGGGGGGGGGGCGTGCATTGAAACTCATGAGATACGCACCCCAAGTAGCAATGGCGCAACCTCAAGTGCGGGGTGCTAAATGGAACATGAGTGAGAGGGATGCTCCGTCGCCTTTCCCCTACCTCATAGATAAAGTGGAGGCGTTGTTGGATGTCTGGGTCAAGGATAAGGTCGTACGGAGGCGCTGGGTGGATAGATTGCCCATGAGAGAGGAAAGTGAGTTGGCTCGTTACTGTAGCTTCCACAGAGACACCTCCTATGCGACAAAGGACTGCAGGAATTTAAGGCGGATTTCCATGATAAACTCAAGAAGGGGGAAATCATTACAGAAGATGCGAATATCGCGGTGAACCAACCATTCCCACTGCTTGCTAATGCGAATAAAATTAGTGTGATAGGAGGTCCTTCTTCATCGCGAAGACCGTGGTGGATGAAGAGGAAGAAGACGAAGGCGTGCGCATGGAGACATATGCCGCCTTCATAGAATCGTTGCTGTGAACGAGAGTTTGCAAAAAAAATTGACATGTTGGAACTTGACCATGAGGCACATCGCCAAGTGACGTAGACACTGGTGAATGTCTCTAGGTAGAGCAAGGCCAAGGCACAATGTTATTTCTCTCAGCCGCCCTTAGGAAGGATAAGAAGGAATGAAGAAAGTGCCATCACTTTTACCAATGAAGGGCGCATGGTTAGGAGAGTATGACACGACCGTCCTCTGTATGTCAAGGCATTGGTCAATGAGATGCAAGTCAGGATGGCCCTCATTGATAATGGGTCTGAGATTAACGTAATATCACTCGCCAACTTTTGAGCTGCGGGTATACCTGAAAGAAGATTAGTTAAATAATAGATTGTCATTACGAGTTTCTCATCGTCATCCATTAAAACATTGTGGTATGTGAATGTTGAGGTGCAGGTGGGACCAATCCACACTACGAACTGTTTGTATGTCATCGAGTCTGAGACCATCTATCACATTTTGTTGGGAAGGCCTTGGATCCATGATCATGAGTGCATCCCTTCTACACTGTATCAATGCATCAAGTCCATGTGGAAAGGGAAGGATATCACCATTGCGGCCACAAAAGTGTTGTTCGACAAAACATAAGTTGATCTGGTAGAGGCCACACTGTTTGATGAGATTGCTTCCGTTGGAATGACGGCCCTAAGAAGGATCACGGCTGTCACTTTGGGAAAGTGGGAAGACAAACACGGCAAGGCTAAGGTGATAGGGGGCAACAAAGTAGTCACTCGAGTGATGTTGCGAAGCTATAAATGGGCGTATCAATTGTAATGGTGTGCGGGATCAGGGGAACACCTCGATCCCCCTGACAGCGTGACAGAGGAAATAATTTCAGAGGAGGCATTTTTGAAACAGTTAAGGGCTGACCAATGGGACCTACGTGATGAACTGCGAAGTGCCGGAAGAACCTCTTAAATTAATACCGTCGCCATCGCCAGAGGAGTTATCGGAAGTCTTCCTCGATGGGGAAGCAGCACAAAGACCCATTTTCCTGACGAAGGGCCTGTCTGAAGATCAAAGAGAGAGCCTACTGACCCTACTTCTAGATTTTCAGGACATTTTTATGTGGTCATACATGGAGATGTCGAGGCTAGATCCCATCCTGGTGACACATAAGTTAGGGTTTCCGCGACGTGCAACCCAGTCAAGCAGCCGCCTCGACACTTTCACCTTGAAGTAGAGTTGCAAATAAAGTCTGAGATTGCTAAGCTTATGGAGGCTAAGTTCATAAGGCTGATAGAGCACCCCACCTGGTTGGCCAACATTGTACCGGTGAAGAAGAAGAACGGTTAGATACGATGCTGTGTTAATTTCAGAGGCTTGAATAAGGCATGCCCGAAAGATGATTTTCGACTGCCCAATGTAAATGGCTTAGTAGACGCCATAGCAGAACATGAGATTTTCTCATTCATGGATGGGTTCAGTGCGTACAACCGGATCAGAATGGTTCCAGGAGACGCTGAGAAGACTGGTTTTAGAACTCATTTTAGAAACTTTTACTATGTTGTGATTTTGTTCGAACTGAAAAACACTGGGGCTACCTACCAGTGGGCAATGACGGTGATCTTTCATGACATGATTCATGAATTTGCTGAAGACTATGTAGATGATTTGGTTGTTAAGTCTAAGGTAACAGGTCTACATCTCAAACACCTCAGGAGCATTTTTGAAAGATACAGAAAGTACAAGCTCAAGATAAATCCATTAAAGTGCGCCTTCGGGGTACCTCGCGGAAAGTTTTTGGGGTTATGTGTGCATCAACACGGTATAGACATTGACCAGTCAAAAGTATGAGCCATTAGGACATACCACCATAACGAACAGTGAAGGAACTCAAATCTTTCTTGGGAAAAGTTTCATATGTACGACGTTTTATCCCTGCTTTGGCAGAGTCAGTCAGTGAGCTGCAATAACTTTTGAAACAGGGTTTCCATTTTGAATGGGCATTAAAGCAGCAAAGGTATTTCCAGCAGATCAAGGATGTCCTACTCACATCCACCACCATGGTACCACCCTGGGGAGATTTGCCACTTATTTTGTACATTACGTCCACGACTAAGTCCATTGGAGCATTATTGGCTCAGGAGCAGAAATGGATAGAGTTTCCAATTTACTACT
Organism: Datisca glomerata; assembly: GCA_003255025.1. NCBI lineage: Eukaryota > Viridiplantae > Streptophyta > Magnoliopsida > Cucurbitales > Datiscaceae > Datisca > Datisca glomerata. The sequence continues at coordinate 805,126 of QANY01002371.1, forward strand.
TGAGTAGGGTTTTACGCGATGCAGAGTTGAGATACATGCCTCAAGAGAAGCGTTGTTTAGCATTTGTCTTCGTCACTCATAAGTTGCAGCACTACCTACTCAGTAATAAAATCCATCTGATGACCAAGTCTAACCTGATACATTTTCTTTTGTCCAAGCTAACCTTGAATGGGAGGCTCACTAGGTGGACGATGCTGTTGAGTGAATTTGATGTCATGATGATGATGTCGAAGGCGTAGAAGAGCTAAGCTCTAGCAGATCTGTTAGCACAATTCTAGAATGGAGAGCATAGCCTTAGGATGAAACCATCCCGAGGGATTTCTACGAGGTAAACCTTTGTGAAGAGGCAGTGTGGGTGTTGATCTTCGATGGATCGTCAATGCATAACAGAGGTGGAGCAGGGCTTGTACTAGAAGATCCTATCGACAACATGTTTCCAATTGCGTAAAGGTGACATTCCCTTGCACGAATAACGAAGTTGAATATGAGGCGTTGGTGCTTGCCCTAAAGTATGCAAAGGAAAAATGGGGAAAGTCGCTCAAGGTGAAGGGAGATTCTAATTTTATAATTAACCAGGTTAATGGGGAGTTTGTTGTCAAGGAACCTGCCCTCACACAGTACAGGCACGGAGCCCAAAGGCTGACTGACATGTTCGAGAAGTTAATCTTTGAACACACACCTCAATCCCAGAATCGAAATGCAGATGCGTTGGCTATGCTTGCCTCCAAACTTCTGATCTCAGATGCTGCCCCCATTTTTGAAGTGGTTGTCCAGACTAGCTTTGCTATTTTTGGGAGCCTCGAGCAGGTTGTGTATCAAGACTGGAGGGATAGTCTTCGAAGACGGCTTAACGAAGGGAGCATAATGGTTGGCCGGGACTTATAAAATTTTGTACAGTTGAAGGGAGTATTGTTTTATCGGGGAACAAATACGGTCCTTGTGAGGTGCATAAGTGTTGAGGAAGGTAGAAGGTGACTCTAACGCCTTCACAAAGGCGTTTGCTCCATGGATGGGCCACTGTTGTATAGACGCCTACAAAAGATGGGGTACTATTGGCCGAACATAGATGAAGAAGCCATTGCACTCCAAAAGGACTATCTGAAGTGCCCACTCCTGCTAGACCCGAAAGAAGTAATTGTCATAGAAGTTTTCACCGATTGGAGGCAGCCTTACACCACCTACCTGGTAGATGGAGTGCTACCCACGAACCCCGCAACGCCATTAATATCAAAAGAAGGAGCTCACATTTTTTTCCTTTGAGGGGAGAATTATTGTGAATGGGGATAGATGATCGACCACTCAAATGCCTTGGACTCGATGAACAACACACGATCATGGAAGAGGTACATAGAGGTGCCTGCGGAGAGCACCAAGGCAGAAGACGTTTGTACGAGGAATTACTGCGAATAGGGTATTACTGGCCAACTATGAAGGTATATTTGATGGAAATTGCAAGGAAGTGTTATGTATGCCAAGTGTTAGGGAACGCCATAGTACCTTTCGTGCCCCTGCACCAGGTGGAAGTACCTTGGCCGTTTCATACTTGGGTGATGGATTTCATAGGCCTGATCTCACATGTATCTATGGGGAACATATGGATTCTAGCTGCTATAGATTACTTCACCAAGTGGGTTGAGGCAGTTGCATTGAAGAAAGGGACGGGTGAACAAGTCTACAACTTCATTAAAGAGAACATAATTTGTAGATTCGGACTGTCCAGGAGGATAAGATCAGATAACGACACTGCATTCACAAGCAAAGTGGTGTCTCAGCTATTTGAAAACTACAACATCCACCATTACTTCCCCTACTACCCCAAGGGAAACGGGCAAGCAGAAACGACTAACAAGATATTGTTGAGGATCCTAAGTAAGATGGTTCAAGAAGCTTAATAAAACTAGCATAAGCTATTACCCTTAGCCCTTTGGGCATACAGAACGTCAAAGTGTACCCCTATTCAGGCAACACCCCTCTCATTGGTATACAGATGCGAAGCCATGATACCTACATAGGTGATGGTACCTTCCGCTAAACTATTGTCATCCGCTATGGTGGAACAGGCCACACGCCTTGGAGACTTGGAGGCCTTAGAGGAAAGAATAGATAAGGCAATGGAAAGTGTCAAGGCATACCAAGAGCACATGGGTCAGACGTATAAAGCTATTGTGAAGCCTCAGACCTTTGTCGTGGGGGATTTAATGTTGAAGGCAGCTGAGCATGTGATGAAAGGGATACATGCCAAGAAATTTGAGCCCAAGTGGGAAGAACCCTACGGGATCGCCTCCATAGCTGACAGTGGGTACTGCCGACTGGCCGACCCTCAGACGCACCAAGTCATCCCAACAACTGTCAAATTCAAGTTCATTAAAAAAATAATATGCTGTTACAAATTTTCTTTAATATTACTAGCTTGTCATGTAGTTTATTCCTGAAATGAAATTAGGACCGTAAGACATTTCAACTAAGTTTTGTCCCTAAAATTCATGTAAGATGTTTCAGCGAAAGTAGGTAGGCCAAGGAAGAGATGTATAAAATATCCAAATATTAATAAAAGTTCGATCTTTTTTCACTCTATCAAATATCAATGTCTAGTGAGAAATTAATCGATGTTTCTACCCCCCCTAAAACGGAACTTAGTCGTTACAAAAAAAAGAAGGGGGGGGGGGGGGNGGGGGGGGGGGGGAGAGAAGAATGCGCTTAACTCATTGGTGAAACACATAATTACAAAGGCATGATTTGGCCATCATGTTATGGGAATTGTCTCAATTATCACTTATTTAGCAGAACGTGGCCGCCATATACTGATTTAATTTATTAACTCTTTTAATCGATAATGGTTGCAAGATGTAAATTGCTAAGTATGAGTAAATGCACTGTGAAATAAATATAATAACACGCTTTTGTATTAATATCTTACAGATGAACAAGAATACAAGAAAATTCAATACAAAAGCTATGGCTGGGGAAGCAAATTAGGAGGAAGTTTACTTGAGATGATAGGGTAACGCTCCAACATGACACGATGCTTACCTATCTTGACTCTAATGTCATTGATCTCCGCCTATACTCTAGCTATAATTGCCTCACGCTCTGCTATTTGTGCCTCAAAAGCTTCTACCTAATTAATTCTGAGATGACATCTTTGAAGCCTTCTGCATGTGTGAACATGACGATGAAGCCGGTCTAACTTCAGTCCTGTAGGTGGGAAGGTCACGCCAGCAACCCAACAAGAAAGCAAGAGCCTGAGGATCCGCATCCTCATGAGATGAGTGATCAATGATATAGAGGATCTGAGCCAACATGGTGAGACATGTCTGACGGATCAAGGACATTCCTCTCATGCTGCTAAAGCCTATACCAGGGTATGACCGCTCTTCCCTCTACAAGTATGAGAGTAGGAGTTTGTCAACCATCACAACATGAAACTCCCACATTACCCTGGACAGTGGCAGGGTAAAAGACTCCAAGTCAAAAGAAGAGTTTTGGCCATTATTGGCGACCGAGGTATCTCTATCTGATCTGACATCGATGGTAGACGCTAGAGCAGTACGGTCCTCTGTAATGCTATGGCCATCCTGAGAAGACTCTCGATGGGCCTCCCTCTCGACCCTCACCTTTTTTCGTCACTAAACGTACGGAAGATTCACCTCGTGGCATCGGTCGTGCCCCAGTGGAAGGTCAAAAATGTTAAAGTATGTGGCCCCAAGGGTGAGGTCAATCTCGATATCATCCAGATCTTCCAAGGGAATATCAAGACCAACTGAGTGTTCACCCATGGAGTCAGGCCGTAGATTGGGGGATGAAAACTCAAGGATATTCGTGAAGATGTTGAGGGAACCCTGTTGAAAAGAAGAAGCAAGTTAGAAATAACAAAGCGTAAGTCATAAAGACAATCAAGGAAGGTGCATTTAGCCTGGTGTGAAATTCAGGGCTCAGAGGGCGTGTCTGTGGGAGCGCTTGAGCATTTAGGTCAGGGGTGACATCCAACGAAGGATTCGTCACGTTGTCCACACCCACGGTCTGTTCAATGGGCGTTGGCCTAAAAGTAGGTCAAAGATGTACGATAAGCTCCTGAAAGAGCAAAACAACAAGTGTCAGAAAGGAAGAGACTAGAACGGGCAAATACATTGCAAAAAACTTCCACCTCATGAAATGATGGTGAAACATTTATAAGTGCAAGATTAGATCCCCTAGCAGCGTTCGAAGATCGAGAGTCACAAACATTCCTGACTCATGGACCTAAGAGAAGTATGACAAGATTGAGTCCTAATAATCGAATTAAAAAATATATATGTATATATATATAGAGGGGTCTTACAAATGCCTCGCAAACGCCTCCAGCCTGTTGTTGTAAGAGCATTTCACAGGCCTTATTGACCTCCCTAGAGAAGCTACATGCTTCCTGTAAGTACATTTTTTTCGCTAATATGTAATCAAAATGCCAAGAGGTAGCTTGAAAAGAGAGAAAAAAAATTGTTACTTAACGGAGGTTCGTTGCCAGAGCTGACGATGTTACCTCGAAATTCACACTGAGGTGGCACTAAATCTCCTAGAGTCGAAGCAACGACATGCCTCTCTACCGGGACATCCCTCGTCACTACTCTAGGGCGTCGATGTATTGGTGTGGATTTGAACCTAGGGTTAAAGAATCAACCCTGTCAGGATCAGAATCACCCGACTCAGACGTCTCAGCGGAAGTCTCATGACCAACGGCGAGAGCCTTCCTTTTCCTCTAGGGTACAGTACAGGCCATCTGTCTCACTCTTCCGCGAGGAGGTGGTTTCATGGACCGCAGCGTCAGGTCCCCTCTGTGTATATTTCCTTTGGTAGATCAACGTAGGGAGATTGAAGGTATTACAACCATAAGTCAGCCAAGGCCTCCCAATATCTCTTTATTAATGTCATCACGTTAAGCTTACAGGTGGATTGGGGAACACGAAAAAATGACGTAATGCTACTATGGGTACGCGGCTCTACCATCCAATACTCAAAAGGCTTCTCTGAATTGGATACATGGTCTCCGCCCCAATGGAATACACTAATCGAAGCCAAATTAATGAGCCACTCAGTTGCACTGGTAGCAAGTGCTCAAAAATTCATTTAGCCCAGCCTCTCCTGTGCGCTCAGTTATTAACGGGAGTGTCGATGGTGTCAAAATAGCTAAAATAGTCGTGTCAGTATCGTAGAGCCGAAGGGGAGAACCACACATGCCTAAGTCAATGTGCTTCCCAAAAAAGGGTCATAGATCATCCTTCACGTAACCGTCCAGACATAAGGTATAGGGTCGCGACAGAAAGTACCCAAAGATGTCGTTATCAGTAGAAAAAGACAAACACTTTGGAAGTTTGTTAGTGTACCACACCCATGCTGGGAAGGATCGACATAATCAATAAAAGACTGAGACCAAGAAGGGGCACACATTAGGAACCGCTCCCAGTTCAAGATCTGTAAGAATGATAGATCAATATAAGAGCCGATCTTGTACTGACCCAAGTTCCTCTAGAGATCTTCGTGGTGGCGATCCAACGTGAAATATAGATTTCCCAAGAATATCAATGATAAGGGGATACGACGACCCTTAGCAAGGCTAATGGCCATTGTGAAAACTCACGCACTGACCATATCATCGAGATGACCTACAAAGTGGAAAGATAAATGAAGAGACGACGCAACGGAAACATTTGAGACCCACCTAGTCAATGAGGCGAATATGGTTTTATATCTATATATTTTGATAATTAAATACATAAAAAGGAGAGAGAATGAATGTACATTGGAAGATGTGTCGAGAAAGCCACATGGTCAGGAAACCTGCAAGTTCGACCCTTTCATCTCTGAATCTGGCTCCCTCTCCAACTTCCAGCATAAAGTTCTTCTTGGTGGACTCCATGTCCTTGAAACAATAGCACAACCACCCACCAGAATTTGACTTCTTTCTTAGGACACCCGCTGCATCGGGCTTATGAGAGTGTGATGAACCTTCCTTGAGTAATTCAAGAATTTCCATTTCCTCAAGGGTTAAGGCGCTCTCGAATGGGTCGTGGTTGCCAAAAAATAGAAGATGTAAAAGCATGTGAACATCTTCTAAAGTAGGCGTGAACTCTCCCTAAGAAGCAATAAAGGAGTGAGATTGTCCACTCCAACGCATCAACTAAATATCAATAACAGGCGAGCAGATGTGAATGCTGACACGCGAACAAACCCTTAAAACTTCATATATGTCGGCCTCTCGTAGAGTTACGATATATGTTTGTTTAGATAGAATGTAAAATATTGCTATGTATATTTGCTAAAGAGCAAAGATGAAGCTATGGAGAAATTCATTCTCTATAAAAATGAAGTTGAGAATCAATTGAATAAGAAAATTAAGGTACTAAGAAGTGATCGAGGTGATGAGTATGAATCACCATTTGTTGAGATTTGTGCTCAACATGAGATTATACATGAAACCACAACACCTTATTCATCGTCAGTTCAATGGTGTTGCGGAGCACAAAAATCATCCCTAGAAAGAAATGATGAATGTATTGTTGATCAGTTATGGATTACTTGAGAACATGTGGGGAGAAACCGTTTGACGGCTAACTATATTTTGAATAAGATACCCAAAAAGAAAGAGGATAAGACCCATATGAGTTACAGAAAGGTAGAAAACTTTCATACAAATACTTACAAATATGGGAATGCCTCGCTAAAGTGATGATACCTACACCCGAAAAGGTGAAGATAGGACAAAAAACTGTCGATATGCCTTTTCATTGGTTATGCAAATAACAGTAGTGCGTACGATTACTTGTGTACGAATCTAGTAATCCTGAGATTCACAAGAACACGATATATTTCCTTACAAATCTAAAGAAGAGTCAAGCTCTTCAAAAAAACTTCTTGAGACTATTGATGAAGAAGATAACGAGGACTAAGATGAAGAAGTCGAGGTAGAACCTAGAAAGAGTAAAGAGCTAGGACAGAAAATTTTGTGGTCATGATTTTCTAACTTATATGATTGAAAGTGAACCAAGAACTTTCAATGAAGTTGTAAACTACAATGAAGGTCTTTTTTTTTAAAGAGGCCTTTAAGAGTGAAATTGATTCCATTTTATAAAATCATACTTGAGAACTAGTGGATCTTCCACCTGGTTGTAAACCTTTAGGTTCCAAAAGGATTTTTGAATGAAAAATGAAAGCCGATGGATCAATTGATAAATACAAGGCTAGACTTGTAATTAAAGGCTAAAGACAGAAGGAACATCTTGATTATTTTGATAGATATTCTCCAATATCGAGAATAAACTCCATTAGGATGGTACTTGCAATTACAATTGTAGGTTTTCGAAATCTCAAAGTACATCAAATGGATGTGAAAACAGCCTTTCTAAATGGAGATTTAGAGGATGAAATTTACATGGAACAATTAGAAGGGTTTTGTGCTCTTGGACAAGAAAAAAGTATGTAAATTAGTCAAATCATTGTATGGTTTGAAACAAGCACCTAACAAACGGCATGATAAATTTGCTAGTAACATAATGTCAATTGGATTCAAAATCAATGAATGTAATAAATGTATATATGCTAAAGATGCATAAAATGGATATGTTATTGTGTGCTTGTATGTTGATAACATGCTTATCGTTGGGAGTAATGATAAAATGATTAAATCTATGAAAGTCATGTTAAAATCTAGATTTGATATGAAGTACATTGGACTTGCTGATGTTATATTGGAAATAAAAATCAAAAGAACATCAGATGCACTTATTTTAAGTCAGTCTCATTATGTAGATTCCATTCTTGGAAAATTTAGCAAAGATGACACTAGTGAATCTTATGTACTGATGAGTTGTACAAGACCTGATATAGCCTAGACAGTAAGTAAACTAAGTAGATTCACGAGTAATCCTGGAGTTGAATATTGGAAAGTCATTGTAAGAGTACTGAGGTACTTACGATATACTCAAAGTTATGGGCTACACTATTTAAGATATCCAGCGATCCTAGAAGGATATACTGATACAAATTGGATATCTGATAAGAAAGATACGAAGTCTACTAGTGGGTATATTTTCACACTAGGAGGTGCTGCCATAGCATGAAAATCCTCAAAACATACTGTGATAGCTAGATCCACTACGAAATCTGAGCTTATAGCTTTAAACAAATGTGGGGAAGAGGCTAAGTGGCTACTACTTTCTAGAGGATATTCCTAGATAGACATAGCCTATACCACTAATCTGCATACACTATGATAATCAAAGTGTTATTGGAAGGGCATAAAGTACTATGTATAATGGTAAGTCTAGACATATTCGTCATAGACATAATACCATTAAATAATTACTCTTGACAAGGGTTATCATTCTTGACTGTATGAAGTCAGAGGATAACATTGTTGATCCATTAACTAAATGGTTAAATAGAGAGTTAGTTGAAAAGTCATCGATAGGAATGAGACTAAAGCCCATGTAAAAATAAGTTGATATAAAATAAATCCAACCTAGTTGACTGGAGATCCCAAGATCTAGGTTCAAAGGGACAACCTAATTGTATAAACTTAGCGGGATCATTGTGGGGATTTTTCATATCCATTCCTATGATAAAAATAATGATACTCATTGAGATCATGCTAAGCTGAGCTTTTAATGATTTTTATGCATAAAAAATTATGAGATCCGAGCGGAGTAATATGAGTTTACTCTTAAATTAAGAGATCACCTATGTGAGAGTGAAGTATAGGAATTGTAAGGCATAATTATTTAGAAACTCTTGCAGAACCAGAAGGCTGTTCATGGCCAAAATGAAGATAATCATGAGAACTGAACTATGTCATGGATGACTCACGCGTGTAGTATGTCATCGTTTACACAAAAAGGCCGAACATTTCAAAGACATTGTGTCTGCCTATCAGCTAGTAAAGTAAACATACTTATACAAGGAAAGGTTTAAATGGTAAAACCTACTTATCCTATGCAGGTTTCAGAACATGTAATTATATCACCATGTATGTCGTATTGTTGGTTGTCAATTTTCATTCACGTGGGGAATTGTTGGAAAAATGAGTATTTTGTCCACCATTTTCGTAGACCTCTATTGGACAAATTTTTAGGTGGGACCGACTACATAACTTTTTGAGTTCTCATTCATGAGTACATTGAAATAGACTATTAATTTATTATAATGGGCTTTGGCGTGTAGGAGAAATTATCTTCCAAAGTGAGTTAAATGAGAATGAAAAAATAGGTGGGAATTGTAGAAATCACACATTAGAAAGGGAGGAAAAGTTGGAATGGTATATATAAAGATGTTTGTATCAATGGTGATAACTTGATAACCCTAGAGGCTCTCTCTATATGGGCCAGTAGTATGTCTTTTGTTCCAGATTTATTTTTCTTTCTCATAGGAAGCCCAAATTCCATAGAATATGGAATATTCTTTGAAGTTTAAGACCCAAAATGTTTTTTATTTTGCAATTTAAAGAAAAAAAATGTTTTTAGACTTAATTTTGGTTAAATGGCCTTTTAATGGGTTAAATACCCTTAATGACACCTCCCCCATGAGTAGTATAAATTGAGGCACTCCCCTCCTCATTCTCACACCAAAGGAACATTTCAGTCTCTTTTTCTCTCAATTCTTGGTCTCCATAATTTTTCTTCAAGTTCTCTTGGTTCGGTTTGGTTCGATTTTTGGTTTGGTCCGGTTTAGTTTTCGGTTTGATCTGGTTTCGTCGACAATTTGGTTTTTCGGTCCAAGTCTTGTTTTTTGCGTCGTTACTTTGGTAGTAGAATTCTGACAAGTTAGTTCGATCAAGGTGATGAAGTTGAGTACTCTTCAGTTGCCTCAAGTCAGGTGGTGAACTGTTTTAAGGAAATTGTGTAAACATGACTCGGTTTGATTTCTCATTACATTGTTGCTTTGTCCGCTTTCTTATAAGTTAGTCTTTAATTTATTTACATTTCATAATTAGTGTGTTCACATTGTTATTCGTAATTATATTATTTACTGTTGTAATTAAGATATTTACATAATTGTTGTATTATTGTTATTTTCATTTAATCTTACAATACAATACACTATTTCTAATAAACATGGTTTAGATTTAACTTTTGAGAGTGGATTCTCTGTCATACCCATTGTTGGCATGGGCGGAATTGGGAAAACCACCTTAGCACAAATTGTCTATAATGATGAGAGAGTAAAAAATCATTTTGAAATGATGTCATAGGTTTGTATTTCTGCTGAAGTTAATGTCAAAGGAATAACGAAAAGGATTCTTGAGTTTGTCACATCCAGAGCATGTGATTTTGATGACCTAAGTCGGATTCTGTACACTCTTAATATGGCACTGGCAGGGAAGAAATCTATGATTGTTCTAGATGACGTGTGGAATATAAAATAAAGCAACTAGAAAGACTTGAAAGCCCCATTTTTAGGAGGGGAAAAGGGAGTTTTATGATAGTAATGGCACGAAGGGTAGATGTTGCATCGTTGATGGGAACCACTGAATCTCATTTTCTAAAACACTTATCAAAGGATGAATGCTGGTTAATATTTATTCAGCATGCATTTAGGAATTGTTGAGATGAAGAAGAGAGAGATGAAGAGAGAGATGACAGAGAGAAAGTAAGCTGAGAACTATGAAGAGAATGCTAATTTGTTCATTAACCAAAAACTAATACAAAGTTGAAGATATAATAACAACTAACTAATGTATAACAGACTAAAATAACTCCACTCAACTAACTAACTTTGGGTTGCTAACTAGGCTTATTATGATGCTGAGTCATCTCATTACATTGCTTAATATGCCCCCTAAAACTAAAGGGGGATTGAACCACCTTACTGTGAGTTAGAAACCGCAGCTCGGGAAGAGCTTTTGTAAGTGCATCTGCAACTTGTTCATCTGTGGAAATATACAGACTTGTAGCTGATGATTTGCAATATTTTCACGAATAAAATGAACATCTAACTCGATGTGCTTGGTCCTTGAATGAAAGACAGGGTTGACAGCTAATTGATTTGCACCTATATTATCACACCAGATGGTTGGATAAAAAAAAAAAAGAAAAACCAATTTCACTGAGAGGGATTGAATCCAAATGATTTTAGTTGCTGCCTGGGCAAGAGATCTATATCATGATTCTGTACTTGACCTAGCAACAACATGTCGCTTCTTTGAACTCCAAATTATAGGATTTTCTCCCAAGAAAATACAGTATCCTGATGTTGATCTTCTGTCATCAACACAACTCGCCTAATCTGTATCACTAAAGCCACTGATTGAGAAGAGTTTGAACTAGTTTGAACATAATTCCATAATTGATAGTCCCTTTCAAATATCTCAAGATGTATTTACAAGCTTTCCAATGGTCATAGGTTGGAGCTTGTAAAAATTGACTTAACTTGTTTACTAAGAAGGAAATATCAGGCTGGAAAGAGTGAGATATTGTAAAGCACCTATTGTGCTTCTGTACAAAGTAGAATCTGAAAAAGGAGTACCACTAGTGGGCGAGAGCTTGACAGAAGAACACATGGGATTGGGGCAAGACTTTGATTCTGTCATGTTGGTTTTAGAGAGAATATCTCTTGTATATTTGCTTTGAGTGATATACAAACTAGTGGAATCTCTGTATACCTCAAATCCGAGAAAGTAACTCACAGAACCAAGTATTTTAAGAGAACTTTTGATTCAAATATGATATTACTTGACTAATGAGCTATTTACAATTGCCAGTGACAAGAATGTCATCAACATAGACCAATAATAACACAATTATCTTCTCTTTTCTGTAAATGAACAAGGAAGAATCAAATTTGGAGTTTGTCAATCCTCTTTATGACAAAGTACTCTGAAGTTTCTCAAACTAAGCTCTAGTAATTTTTTTAATCCATACAAAGCCTTGGTTAATTTACAGACATGATCTTTCAAGACAAGATGCTCAAAATCAGTGGGTTGATGCACAAAAACCTTTTCCTGAAGCTTTCCATTCAAAAATCATTGTTGATATCTATTTGCTGTATATCCCAGTTGAAAGAAACTCCTAGAGTGATGATAATCTGAATTGTTGAACGCTTTACTACTGGGATGATAGTATCAAAATAGTCTATTCCTGATTCTGTTGGAATCCCTTAGCTACAAGTCTTGCCTTGTATTTGAGAATGGAGCCATCAGGATTGTGTTTGATTCGAAAGATCCACATGTTTTGAATGACATTCATGCTGCTAGATCTAGGAACAAGTTGCCAAGTTTTATTAAGTATAAGAACATTGTATTCTTCATGCATAGCACTATTACACTTAGGATGTTCTAAGACTTCTTGAATTGAACTATGTTCACTATCAATATGACAAACAATAGAAGAAAATTCTTTTGGTTTAAAAATCCCTTGTTTAGACCTTGTAATCATGGGTTGAGTAGAAAAACTGGGATTGACAGTTGAAAGATTAGGTGTTTTTCGTGTAATTGTGTTGAATCAGTAGGTGAAACACAGTTATCATGAGCATTACAGTTACGATTTGCATTAGAATGAACAAAGGGAACAATGTCAAGAGGAACATAAGAATAAGAAAGAGAGTTAGCATTTTGTACCTGATTTGCATTGTCATTAATGGACTGAGAAGTTGAGGAGGTTTCTTCACCATTGCAGTTTAAGAATGTATCTGTATCACTTGACTGATTAAGAATAGACTGTTTAAGAATATTAGGAAATGCAGGATTAGAAACAGATTGAGTTGGGCTGCGTGTTGTTAAATGAGTAAGTGAAGAAAAAGGAAAATCTGACTCATTAAAAGAGACACTAGCTGAGATATACATTTTGCCAGTTTTAGGGTCAAAGCACTTGTAACCTTTATGGTTGTCAGAATACCCTAAAAAGATACACTTAACAGTTTGGAAATTGAATTTATTCTTATTGTAGAATCTTGTGATAAGAAAAAATGATAAACCAAATGTCCTCATGAAGTTCAGGTAAGGAAGTTTGGAATATAAAACAACTCAAATGGTGACTTATTTGACACAACAAGAGTGGGCAATCTGTTAGCAATGTACACAAACGTATGAAAGGCTTCCCACCAAAAGGTAAGAGACATTTTGGCTTGAGCTAGAAGTGTCAAACCAGTCTCAACAATTTGCCTATGCTTCCTTTGCACTTTGTTATTTTGTTAGTGCAAATGTGGACAAGGATGTCTGAAATAAATGTCAATGTGTGTAAAAATAGTTTGAAGCCGTCTGAACTCCCCTCCCCAATCACTTTGAAAACTCTTAATTTTGACATCAAATTATCTTTCAATGTAAGAGATAAACTGAAGTACAATATCATGAGTTTCAGACTTTAATTTCATAGGAATAATCCAGCATAATCTGGTATAGTCATCAAGGAAACTAATATAATACCTAAAACCATTTGAAGATAAAATGGAGATGGTCCCCATAAGTCTAATTGAATTAACCCAAATGGTTTACTGGTTTTAGGTTGTATATGAGGAAATGATGCTCTATGAGCTTTATCATATTGACATGCTTCACAAAAGAAGGTAGTTCTGGATAATCTTTTGACAGATAATTGCTTTTAGAGAGTAAACAAGACTGAACTTGAAGGATGTCCAAGTCTTTGGTGCTAAACATAAATATTATCATTCACACCAGAACAAGAAGGAAAATTGCTTTGACTGCTTGTATTAATACCAGTAACATTGTACACAGAAATAGCAGAATCTTTATCAAAACTACAATGTTTAATGGTTACAGAAGAACAAGAGTTATGCAAAGAGGGAACAACATTACTTGCTACATAACAGACAGTAGCTTTATTTGCAGAATTAAAAGAAGTAGACAACTTAGAACTGAGAGGTTGAAGTCTGAAGTGATAAAGCCCATCCTTAAGTGTGCCTTGAAGAAGAACTTTCCTGGTATTCTTGTCCTTAATGAAACAGAAATTCAAGTCAAATTCAACAATAATATTGTTGTCACGAGTTAACTGAGAAACACTTAACAAATTTTTGGTTATGAAAAGGACACAAAGTATATCCTTAAGGGAAAGAGAAACTATTTGAGACTTGTATTGAACTTATTGTAATTAGAAGCAGCCTTAGGAAAAGCTATATTAGAAGTGCCTACATGAGAAATGGGCAGAGGCTCGAACTACAACTTTACCCTTGCCTTTGTAATCAGGTTTGAGAGAGAGATTCTCCAAATCAGATGTGATATGATTTGTTGCAGCTGAGTCCATGTACCAAGAGTTGTCTATAATAGTTGATGGGGAAGCAAAATAGGTAGATGCTCCTAAATTAGGGGGTTGAAAGCTATTGCCACTTTGATTATTGGTGTTGACAGCATGTGCTTGCGGTTGAGCATTGAATTCAAGTTGTTGAAAATCAGATTCAAACCTGTTGTAACAATTAAAAGCAGTGTGACCAATTCTTCTGTAAATTTGACAGATAGGTCTAGAACCATTTCTCCCCCTGCCACGATTTCTTCCTCTTAAATTTTAATTACCTTTGCCAAAAGAAATGTTACCACGACCTCTTCTTCCATTTAAGTTGGTTACATTTGCATTAGCATTGCTATTACTTTGTTCAAGAAATCAAGAAGTAATATTGCTTTGCTCTAGTCTCATGTCCTGACTTTGAAGAAGAAACTAAGCTTCTTGAATTGTTACTAAATCTTATCTAGAAGTAAGATTTACTACCACTAGATCGTAGTCATTCCTAAGAGCTCCCAAAATGTACAATAAGAGTTCTTCATCACTTAACACTTGTCCACAAGTTGATAGATTATCAACTGATGATCTCATCTTCAAGATGTAATCATTGATGCTAAGAGCACATTTTTAGTTGATTGCAACTAAAACCTTAACTGTAGTAACCTTGACTTTGAATTGGTGGTGAAAATTCCTTGAAGTGTTGAACATACTTCTGAAGAAGAAACACATTTCACCACATGACCTAGCATTGCTTTTGAGATACTTGATAGAAGCCAGCTTAACAGAAACTGATCCAGACGAAGCCACGAGATAAAATATGGATTTGCAACAGTTGTTAAGGTTACTGTATTATTATCACCAGTGACAGTCTTGGTGATATACTGAGGAGGCCGAACAATGATACCAAACATGTACTCATCCAGACCATAAGCTCTTACAGAAGACATAATCTGAGAACGCCAAAATATGTAATTGTTCTGATTAAGATGTAAAGTTATCAGAATCAGGTTCTTCAGAATTGAATTGATTATTGAGGAATACATTTGAAAAGTAGTTGAATTCGAAGCCATTAACAGAATCAAGAAAACTAAGTTTGAGAGTGATTGAATGAGAAAAATTGCAGATGCATAAAAAAGAGAGACGAACAGAGTAGCTGAAAAAAAAGAGCTACGAAAGAAGAAGAAGCTATGGCTCTGATACCATGTCGAGATGAAGAAGAAAGAGATGACAGAGAGAAAGTAAGTTGAGAATTATAAAGAAAATGCTAACTTGTTCATTAACCAAAAAGTGATACAAAGCTGAAGCTATAAATAGACGAACGATAAGAAATAATAACAACTAGCTAATGTATAACAGACTAAACTAACTCCGCTCAACTAACTAACTTTGGGTTGCATACTAGACTTATTATGATGCTGAGTCAGCTCATTACATTGCTTAATAGGAATAAAAGGACTAGCACCAATTCAAGTTTGATTTCGATTGGACATAAAATTGTGGATAATTGCAAAGGTTTACCCTTGGTAGCACTAACACTTAGAGGCCTTTTGCACTCGAAGGAAGGTAGAGGAAGGAATGGGAGAATATAGTAAATAGTGAGATACAGGATTTATCAGAGGAATTTAATGACATTCTCCCCGCGTTATGGCTGAGTTATCATCATCTACCTTCACATTTAAAAAGATGTTTTGCATACTGCTCTATTCTTCCTAAAGGTTATGAATTTGATGAGATGGAGATAGTCTTGTTCTGGATGGGAGAGGGTTTCGTGCAATAAAATGGAGAAAAGCCAATGGAAGATGTGGGATGTGAGTACTTTCTAGATCTTTTAGCAAGGTCATTTTTCTAAATACCAGAAAGTAACGGAGCACGATATGTGATGCATGATCTTGTCAGTGACCTTGCACAGTTAGTTGCAGGAGAAACTTGCTTTAAGTTGGATCGTATAACGGGACCACAAAAGCAGCCAAAATTTTCAGAGAGAACTCGACACCTATTGATCTTATATTGGTGGGAAATATGATGGGGTCAAGAATTTTGAGTCTCTTAACCAAGTTCTGTATTTACGAACTTTCGTTCCTTTCATGCTACCTAATCCTGGATGGTGCCATCTAACTTATACTCAAGCCAACCCGTTGTGGGCTTGGTGTGACCACCATACGTGATGCGCGATGAAGGGAAGCCTCTGCAAGTTAGCTGTAGTAATGGGATCGAATCTGCTTTGTGGACTTCACAATTTTTGACCATTTCATTCTCCACTAATGGCACGAACGACAATGACACAACTGCCTCCAAACTTTTTTCCATGGAATTAATTAATCTTTTTGCTTTTACGTCAGACATTTCCCAAGGTTTTGATGGACATTCAGGCAGGGCGGCTTGTTTGGAAAATGTAAGTATCTCTCTAGAGGCCATTTTACTTCACAGTGAAATGTAAAAAATGAAAATAAGAGAATGACTCTGGCCGGCTGACTTTATAGAGGAGAGAGCTCCCATACCACCTCCCGCCCAGGGAGGGGCTGTAGTGTCTCATCCAAGGGAGGACGGGACGTATGGCCACGTCTATTGGATGAGACGCAAACGCAGCGCCTCATTCATTGGACGAGACGATATCACGTAGCTTGAGGTGAGATGAAGTACTTCGTTCAGATTCAAGACATAACACCTCATTCGAGGCACTGAGACACCTTTGAACGAGGCATTGTCCTACGCCTCATTTGAGGCAAAAAGCTGTGCTTCATTCAAGGTGATGATGTACCTCTGAATGAGGTATTGTCCTATGCCACTGAACGAGGCGAGACGCAATGCCTCATTTGAGGTGAAACGTAGTGCCTCGTTCGAGGCGAGCCGCGGTGCCACGTCGAGCTGCGGCCACACGCCTCGTTCAGCACCTCTAAATGAGGCGTTCTTGCACGCCTCGTTCGAGGCTATGTGACACACCTCATTAGAGGTATTGTGACATGCCTCGCCTCCAACGAGGTGATGACATGCACCTCGGGTGAGGCTCTCCCGCCTCATTTGATGTACGTTGAAACTGTGAGGACTTTCCCAAAACGCATTTACTCATAAATTATGGCAGATACAATTTTTTCTGATTTGATGTCTATAGTTATTAGAGATAAGAAAAGATGTATGTCCCACGAACAAGTGCGAAAGACACAAGCAACATTCAAATCAGAAAATATGTTCAAGCTTGATTGTTGTGCCCTCAACCTTGAATAGTGGGCTAATGTAAATGATGAGTCACGTCGTTAAGAGTAATGTATCAAAGGGAACACATGACGTCTAAAGACAAGTCCATGTGGTACTTATGTGGAATAACGTTTATCGGTGCATGATAGTGACAAAATAATGACTGTAAAGGACGCTCCTGTTTTATAAAGGTGGCGATCCCATTATATGAATTAAGTATTATACGTTGGACTTCATCTTCGAGTTTAGTGACAAATAGTCAGAGGTCTTTTCTTGTCTGGGAACAATCTGAGGGTTGTGGTCTGGAAGGATTAGTACAAGGTGCTGCACCGTGATGGGAAGATCTCCTTGAAGGATGTAGCCACCTTACGAGTCTCGGAAGTGCCTCATTTGTGCCGCCACAGGGGGAACCCCGGGCGCGGCTCCCCATGCCACCATGGGGGAACCCATAGGGTGCACGGATTCTCATGCTGCCACGCGGGAACCCCAGGCACAGTTTCCTATGTTGCATCATTTTAGGGATGTGGCACATTTTAGGCAAGGTGTCACGTTTTTAGTGTGTGGCCTCATTTTGAGCGCGACTCTTACTGGTGTCAGTTTCTGTCTGAACACGCGTTTGGCATGAGATTGTAAAGGATGTGCGTGTGGTCCCCATTTGACCCCATCTATAAAAAGGAGTCCCTAGCACCATTATTGAGGCAATCACTTCTCATCAATCCTGGGATCAAACACTGAGAATATTCTCTCCTTGAGTTTCTCACCTACCTTAGATTCTTAAAGGCATTTGTCACCTTTCGACGGCTGCCTAAGGTTGCTTTTCCTTCACCCTCCAACCACTAACTCCCACGTTCCCAAGCATACTTAGCATAAATTAGATCACTCATACACACATCGCCCTAAACCCCTAAACAAAAACTATATTACTTGTCAACCGTTTGGTACAAGATAGTACTAAATTGTAAAACTATGTCATTATTTGCTTCACATAAGTTTATTTGGACTTTAGAGCTCCTTAATATTTTCCCATTGATACGAACAAATTTAGAAACAAAGAATATAACATTCCTTAAAATCATCCTTAGGACAAACAGATTTCTACTCATAAATAGATTTCTAACACTTTTGCGGTAAAAGCTTTAGAAATTAAAAGAAAAATCAGGTGGAGCTTCTTAATCACAATTATCCTAATTAGCTCATATCCTCACTAACTCATAAACTAAAGTACATCAGTTAGATAAGAAAAAATAGATGGAGCTCATAAATAGAGTTTTAACAATATCCTCATGCACAATTGTCATATTGTGACGGTGAGTCCTTTCTTCTCACTAGGTGGAGCTTCCCTTTTAGCTTTATGAAAATTGCGAAGACCTAATTTATAGAGATAGAAGGAATTCAACCACTTAGGTAAGCAATGGAGATCGAGAGTTGATTTCTATATCTAGAAATTTTAGGAAATTAAAAAACCATATCAGAGAATTCCAAAATTTCGTAAATTAAAAAAAACGTATCATCGAAGCAAACACTAAATCCAAAAAATTCATAAATTAAAAAACCATATCAGAGAAAAAAAATCAGATGAGAAGAAAAGGAAATAATGAATCAGATAAGAATAAGAAGAATCAGAGAAGAGAATAATAAAAAAATAATTTGAGAAGAAAAATTAGAGAAGACGAAGAAGAAGAAGAAGAAGAAGAAGAGCTCATCGGCGGCGACGAAGTTTAGGAGATTTCTGGCCTTTTAATTTTAAAATCATCTTTGGTATTTTAATTTTATTTAATCTTTGACCTTTTAGAATTAAGATTGGACTAATTGTTAAATCACTTAGTTGACTACATGGTATCCACATTTAACCACTTGTTTATTAAACAATTCATGTCACAACGTTACCCAAATCAGAGGCTAGTAAGGACCATAAGGATAAAAAATATACTTGGCTACATAATTGATAAACCCATCATCACATTTATTAATTATTAATTATAATTAACTCTATTATAAAATCGTAACTGAACTTTAAGTGTATTTTACATTACTTCACGTAAATATCATTGATATATTATACATTATATAATTCCATCAATAATATAGTACCGTGCATAATTATGTTAATTAC
Organism: Datisca glomerata; assembly: GCA_003255025.1. Taxonomy (NCBI): domain Eukaryota; kingdom Viridiplantae; phylum Streptophyta; class Magnoliopsida; order Cucurbitales; family Datiscaceae; genus Datisca; species Datisca glomerata. Next base: position 824,623 of record QANY01002371.1, read on the forward strand.
TATCGACCTATATTTATACACATCTTGGTATCCTTAGATTCTAAATTCATACTACAGGTTAACTATGATAATTTTCATGCTTGATGCCTGAAGTATAATTATCAAATCTCTAGTACTCTACTAAAAATACTAAGCGCTTAGTTTACTATGACCACATAAATAAATTATCTAAGAGTTACTATGTCACTTAATTAAAAGTGTTTATAGATTCTATTGTTAAGAATCTATGGACTCACTATCCAATAACTCATAACTCTATCAATATTGAAAGCACTCATAAAATAATAACAATGAGTTTTGATTTTCATTTTATAGTATTTTACTGAAAATCAGACTCATTAGTCCTTTTAGTGCATTCCAAATACACTAGTGAAATAACTAGCTATCCACCTAGTGACCAAGGTAAGCCACTCTACATAATAGAGTTAATATACTATAATTTTTCTTAATAAAGCGCTCAACTTCACTAAGTTGTGAAATTTAATATTTACACGTATGATTAATTAATTGATAATTAATTAAATTAATTATTGTGATTTTCAAAAATTATAATCAATTAATTATATATCTATTAGTTATGAATTAATCGACAATGAGTCAATATATTAGAGTTATGAAATTAAAAGTGTTAGATTATTATGAGATAATAATTTAATTTTGAATAAACTGATTGGTTAATTTTGAATTAACAGATAAGTTAGTTGTTAGGTTTTTATCAGATAAGTTAATTTTAAATTAACTGACATTTATGATTATTTGAAATAATACATAGATATTTATCTAATTAAATAATAAATTTGAAAAAATTGGCATGTTGCATATCAGACTGCCACATGCCAATCAATCACTAATTCTGAATCAGGGATTGGCGTGGCACACTACAGTGCCATACAATATTGCAAAGGCACATGGCACATTGTAGTGTGGAGCAGACTGTAGTGGCACATTTATAATTAATTTATTATTTTATAAAAACCCTAAACCTAATGAGCCTCGACCTATAATATATAGATAATATTCTATTGGCCTAAAAAAGAAAAGGCATCTAACTGATTAATGATTAATCAAAGCTCTGTGAATTCTCTAATTCCCCTTAAAGTTTTATCTCAAAAGTTCTTCTCCAAATCTCTAGATCTCATGTGTTAAGTACATCTAGAGATAGAAAATTATTCTTGATTCATTCTACGTGCCCAAAAATGTTCTAGTGTGTTTGAGGATTGGTTTGGAAGATCTTAGTGTGAATCTCACAAGTATGTTCTTCATGGAATTGGACGTTCGTTATTTTATACTAGAAGACACCGAGGACGTTTGATAGACTTCAAGAGGTAAAGATCTTTACTTTGAATGTCTATTGATTTAATGTATAGATATATAATAGATCTATGGCTTCACGATTGTTTTTCAATCAATAAAATTTTTGAAAACCAATGCCTTTACTACGCGGACCGCGATTCCAACACTATTATGCTTGTGAGATTTTTTCAAGAATGTATTGCACATAATATAAGAATAAACTATTTATTATTCATCAGAATTAAATGTCTCAATAAATACAATAGATTTTCAGGGTTTTTTAGGACACAATCTTAACAATCTCTCACATTCCCTAAATCAAGTCTACAACCAGCTTAACGTCCACAATCTCTAAATGTGACCTAAAGACTTGTGTGGCTTAAGTCTTCATAAACGGGTCTGCTGGGTTCTACCGTTGAAGTAATCTAATTGGAAACTTGAATCTATATACCCAATTGGTATGAGATTCCTGCCATGATAGACAAACATATAATCTCTCGTTCTTCTAAGATACTTGAGTATATGTTTCACATCTATTAAGTGAACTCTTCTTCGATTCGACTGATATATGTTGATTAAGCCAAATATACATACGGTATACAATATAACATACTTATGACTTCCCACTACCAAAAGTAAGGGAATTGTCTCCATGTTATTTATTTCATCCTATGTGAGATGACACTGACATAATACATAGTTTCAAACCTAAAAGGGTAACAAACCTTTTCTTGGAATCTTGCATTGCACACCTATACAACATATTATTATCTATGCAGTTCAATATAAGCACATAATTCTATATTTAAGTCTTGAAATAACTTAATTCTTAAAATGAAGACCACTTTTTCTAAGTCTTTGATATCATAAGTTTAGACAAACATTTCGTTGACATTTAATTCTACGTCGTCCCTGATGATAAAATGTCATCTACATAAAACACCAAAAAAATCATTATGTTTCGTTCCTTTCTCTTTATACTGACATGGCTCATTATTACCTTGATCAAAATCAAAACATTTATTACATGATCAACGTTATGTTCTAAGTCCATAATGCGTGCTTAAGTCCACGACTGGACTAATGCATCATGTATATCATAATTCATGGCCTTTAGCTACAAATCCAAAAATTGAGACATGAAGGTATTCATTTCAATATTATCATACAAGAAAGTGTTGTTAACATCCATTTAGCACAACTCATAAATGAAATGAGCTGCAATGGATACAATATCTTTATAGACATGAGCATGACTATTAGTGAACATGATCTGCTATACTCAATATCCTCACTCTAAGTATGCCATTTCTCACTAAGTCCAGCCTTGAAGGTCTTGACCTTCCATCTACCTCTAGCTTCCTCTTGTAGATTTTCAACACCTAATACTCTAGGAGCTTCTACAAACTTTCTACTCCATTAGACTTAATGTAATCATTTTCAAAATTCATTGCTTGAAGCCAATGATTTACTTTGAATCCTTTTACAACCTTTATGCAATTACTGGGATTTGAGCCATGTTCTTTTGAGATAGGCTTGAAAGTCTCTCCCTTGAACATGAATCTCTCAGCTGGTCGTGATCCCCTCCTATTACAACATAATGATTGGGATCTAATTTATGTTTCACCAAGATTATCATATCGAACTCTCCTATGAACATTTCTTTCTCATATAAATGAGAAACACTTCCACTACAATAAGGTTGTATAGTACTAGGAAGTACTTAATTCTTATTCTCTTGACTAAATGGATTCTCACTAACTTCTAAACTTATCTATCACCAACTGGATTGTGTGGCACATGCTTTATCAAAAAATTTCTCTAAGTTTGTGTTGCATCTAGATATTATAGTCTTCTTCCAAGATTACAATGTTTATACTCACAAACACTTCCCATTCTTGGTAATAAAGAAACAACCGACATTCCTTTTTACATACCTAAAATTAAATGTCATTTTGTTCTACCATCTAGCTTGGCAACATTCTTTTTTTGCACGTGTATTAGACATCCACATATATGAAGGTTAGAAATAAATGTACTATCCAAAATTAGTGCATATGTATCTGTTGCCGGCTAATTCTCGAGGGTGATACTAGGCCAACAATATGTCTGCTCCACTTCTCTCTCCATACATGTAATGGGAGAAAGTAAAGTATGAGGTCGAGGAAAAAGGGGGTGGTCTTATTTTTATCCCTCCGAAGTTTAAGGCAATAAAAGGATGAAGGAGAGTAAAGTAGAGAAGTGGTTGAAAGTTGTTGCATACCTCTTAAAGTGCATTTACTAGGTTATTTATAGTGGGAAGCTGACCTTGAGGCTGGGTTGGTTTTCGTACAGTAGCATGCCTCTCCTACAATCGGGTGCCTCTTCAAAGAAACCCTTGGCTTTAGGCTTCTCTAATTGGCTTGGTAGGATACAAAACACCATGTTAGGATAACCTATCCTCGGGTCCTACAATGTACTTCCTCGACCTCTATTGGACCAGCCATATTAAATGCTTACGATGACACCCTAATGGGCGCAGGTTGACTGACTCCTTAGGTAGTGGGCTTCATACTTTTTCTCATACCCCTAATCCCCGATTGGTCTAGGTGTATTAAGTGTATATGATGATACCATGTAAGCTTCTTCCTCAGCCCATGTGCCCTATTTTTAACTAAGGTGGGAAATTTCCTGCCCTAAAGTCCCACTCCAATCAGGAACCTCTCTCTGTTAGGAGTTAGTCAAAAGATAAATTGATTCACACGAATAACATTTGCGACCCTCGAGGGTCCCAATAAGCTAGGCCCTGAGATCGGTAGTTTCCCTCGAGGCGTTAGGCCCCAGGGTGGCTAAGCTTCCCCGAGGCGCTAGGCCCCAGGGTTGATAAGCTTCCCCAAGGCACTAGGCCCTGTAGTCGATAGTCTCTCCCAAGGCGTTAGACCCCGGGGTGGCTAAGATTCCCTGAGGTGCTAGGCCCTGGGTTGATAATCTCCTTCTAAGGTGATAGGCCTCGAGGTAGTTAAGCTTCATCCCCTGAGGCTTCCCAGGAGGACCTGAGGCGCCTGGTTTTGAAATCGTTGTGACATGGTAAACACTTGTTCGAAAGTGTGGCTCGATAACTTGAAGGGTCTTAGCCGCATTAACGTTCCCTTAAAGGTATTTTATACATGAAACCATTATCAGTGTCCTAGCATATTAATAGGCCAAATGAAATGACTCATACCTTATTTGAGGTGTCATGATTGTTGCGTTACTCGAGGTGATCTAAACCTTCCACCCAAGGGTCCTTTGGATGGCTAAGATGGGCCTTGAACTCTTATAAATACTAGGCTCCCTCATTCTCATTTTTTTCTTATTTTCACTCCCACTTTCTCATCCACTTGGTGTAAGGTACTCTTCTCTCAATTTTCCTTTTTATTATAATTTAGACCCCTTATTGTACGATCCCTTATTTCTCCATGACTCTCTTGGCCCCCTTATCTCCCCTATGTATTATAAAGCCCCCTTATTTCCCTATTATATTGTTGGCCCCCCTTAGCTTCTGACTCACAAAATGACTCTTTTGCGAAGGGGTCATCCAAGGGTGAATTTTTTGGGTCCATGTTAGTGGACTCGGGAAGCCACGTGGGTGGCGAGTCAGTGGCAGCAAGCAGGCACAACTCAGATAGTGCTAAGAGGACCACGACCCATCAACATTTGGATGAGCCTAGGGAGTAGTATTCCATCCCTGATTCGATCAGTCTATGACTCCCTCTTCCCAATGAGTTAGCTAGCGAACCCCCTGATGTTGAGGTTGCTTTTTTCCAGTCCCATTTTGAGTCTGGGCTTTGATTTCATCTTCCTGATGTAGTAAAGTTAGTCCTTAAGATGTTACATTATGCTCCATGTTAGCTTCTTCTTAACTCTTAGAGGAACATCTTAGGGGTGTATGTCATATGGACAGTCATTCTTAAGACCCCTCTTGATTTTAAGATCATACAAGACCTCTTTTAACTTAAGTGTCATGGGTTCGGGCTATTTTACTTGAGCTCTTGGGAGGGAAAGGTGCGCATGTCGGTGCTTAATTTGCCACCCAATAATAAAGAGACCAAGGATCGTTGGTTTTTTATGGGTTGTGAGTGGGCCAGATGAGAAGAGTCCTCCCTAGATAAGTCGTGGATGATGCTTCATAAATTTACTCATTTGGATCTCGTACTTACTCATAGTGAGAACCCATTTATTTATGTGCGATATATGTATGTACATATATATATATATATATATGAATATACTCAACAACTATTAAGGTCATTCCCCCTATGTTTTCATGATCACATGGATGAAAGGTAACCGCCCCGCGTTAAAGGCGTGATGCAATAATAAGTGGAGTTAGCGTTCAAGATTTCATTGGCCAAGCAAAAGTGTTCGGCCCTCTTGAACGACAAGTAGATAAGTTGTATGTTCATCATTTTTTTGCTATGTCTTCGTAGACATCTTTTTAGTAAGTAACTTATACCTAGGTTTATTCTCTCACGTGGGCTCAAAGCCAAAAGGCAGGTGAGTGAATCTAAGAAGAGGAAGAGAGAAAAGGTAGTTAAAGACCCTTCCTCTGTGTCAAAAATCGGGGGCTATTATGGTGGGTCTTCTCATGCCCCTTAGCAGGCAGGCGACTTCCCTGGTAGCCATGATGGGTCACCTCACCCCCATCAGCAGGTAGTTAAGGGTTTTGTCAGCTTTGTAGGACCCTCTCATAGTTTCCCTCCTTCCGACTGTGATACTTACGTGAAATATATTGAGCCCTTACCCGACTTATCATTTACGAAGATGATCAGGGTGGAATGAGGAGACATGGACCAATTGAGAGATCTTTATAAGCGTCACGATGGCTTTACTGCCAGGGTCAGAGTTCATAATACTCTTACTAAGGTAGACTTAATTTCTAATTCTGAGTGCGAGGATGGCATTGTCATACATGATCGTGGGGAGGAGGTACCTAATGTTGTCATAGGTCATTGATAATGGGACAGTCATTGATAATGGGACAGTCATTGATAATGGGATGACCTCTGATTCGAGGCCTCCCGATGCCATAGGAGTCGATGACACTAGCAGAAGCCTAGGTGTTGAGGCAATTGATCCAGTTCTCGAGGGTCTTTTTTATGTTGGTCCATCTATTAGGGGGTGCCTATGGATACTTGCACCGTTCATGATATTAGGGGCTTAGGAGAGTCTCAGGGAGATGCTACCATGGATAGGTGTGCAGGCCCTTCTAGAACTATGGAAATCCCCAAAGTGATTGCTTCAGATAGTGACGGTGACAATGATGACCGAAGCCATGAGTTCCTCATCAGTATGAGGGCTGAGATGGAGGCTTTTTTGGAGAGACATAAGAGATTATTCATCGGTTAAGGGGGCATTGGGGCTGTTAGAGTCAAGGGACCAATGTCTCTCTTCTATTAGTGTTGCTGCTTCCACTAATGTTGGTCTCCATATCCTTTCCCTCTCTTTCATTTACTTTAACTTTAATAAGCTTTATTAACTGGTCTTTATTTGAGGTATCTATGGCATGTACTCTATTGGAGCAGCATATGGCCCAACTCAAGATTGACATGGATAATGCTCGTGTCTTGGCCAGGAAAGCTAAGGAAGACAAGTATTTCATCGTCAAGAAAAATGAGTTACTCAAATCTTAGGTTCAATATCTTACACATGAGCTGAGGGGTCATGGTACATGGACATCTGATGAGGCCACCCATTTGGAGGCAGAATTGGAGGTAGTCCTGCGCCAGCATGTTGGGGAGTTAGAGGCTGCACAACATTTACACATGAAAGACTATTCCCGTCTGATGGAGGAGTTATAGGTTACTCGATGTCAGCATGAAGAGGCCACTGCACACTTGACAGAGGAGTTAGAGGCCACACAATGCTTGCATGCCTAAGTGGCATGGGAACTTGAGGCTTGTCATACTATGTGTGATGTACTTGAAGCGAACTTGAGTTTTACTCTGTCTAAGTTTCGCTTCATTCACAGGTATAAGAGAAATGCATGAGCCTTTAGGTAGCCATTGTTGAGTTTAAAGCACTGAAGGTGGAAGAAACTAAGCTTGGCAATATTATCAAGATGTTGAGGAGTGAGAAAGTCTCTCTTAAGGGTGCACCTACAAGGGCCAAAGCTAGACTTTTAAAGGTAACAAACGATCTAGCCAAGGACCAAGATGATGCTAAGGGGATAAAAGATGAGCTTTATAGGGTGCAAGCTGAGTTATTACAAGCTCAATCGGAGGCCAAAGTTGCTCGAGGACGTGCTTCGAAGGTTACACGACACTTGGTTATGTTTGGGTCAAACAAGGATGATGCTTTATTTTAAGAGTTTGTTACTGGTGTAGCCATGGTCATAGAGTTGGTTCTAGAGCATTACCCTTTTTATACCTTAGTTTCCTCCCCCAAGGGTCTATCGTTTCTCCTATTCGTCCTCCTTTGACATGATCATTAGTGAGCACTTGTTGTTGTTGTTGTTTGGAAATATGTAATGTGGGACTATGTGATGTTTGATGGCTTTATGAATTTCAATAGTAATTTTGCTTGACATCTCCTCTTTTGATTCTTTTGCTTTGCTCATGTGTTTTATTTGTTAGGATCTTAGTAATGACCCTTTTTTACCCCCCTAGCGTGAGCCGTTATGTTAGACGGTTCAGGCTAATGTGTGGCGTTGAGTTGTCAGGTTCATCTTAGTGTTCCTTAGGTTCACTTCTGTTTTTAAGAGCCCAAAGGTATTAGAAGGGTTGATGGCCCTTGGATTCACTTCGTTTTTAAAAGCCCAAGGGTATTGGTGACCGTAGGGTTTTAAAAATTTGAAGAAAAATCATTGAACCACAAACGGTTTGTGGGTAGAATATAAAAAAATTCTAAAACTAATTGAATCATGTTAAACATTAAAACCACACACTTGATTATGGATGTTTAATTACATGTATTCGAAAGAGGTAGAAACCATTGATACCTTTTATTGTATAGGAGACTTTCTAACTTGGTAGAATCCTATTGATTATCTTCGTGTTCTTCGTCATTCGTAGAACTCGAATTAGTCTTTACATCAACAACCACTCATTGGATTCAGAAGTATATCTCGTGAGAACGTTGTTAGTAACTGTGTGTGGGCTCTCAAAACAACTAAGGAAGAAAAACAAAAAAATTCTTCCTCTACAATGAATTTCAGCAGCAACACAGGGAATGAGAGAAACTATGTTTTCTCTGCTTTGTGTAATCACACACTGTGTAGGGTTAGGGATGCAACCCTATTGCCATCCCTTATATAATAATTTTTGGAATTTTCACATATACCCTATATGTCAAATTATCAAAAATCCACCCACATACTTTACAATTGCCGAAATTTTTCCTATTTTCTTAGAGTCAACGTCATGTCCAAATTCATCAATATCAATTGATAAATTAAATTGATCTCCATCAATTAATAAATTAATTTCTTTTATTTATTAATTTATAATAATTAAAAATAATAAATTAATTAATTTGAACATTAATTAGTTATTCACAAATTAAGTGACAACATCCATGACATATGGATTCGGGAAATACACCCTGGTCAAAAACACATTTTGGTCCAACTGATATTATTTTTCTATTCATATTCCCATGGGCTATTCCTGAGATCGAATTGACTCACATGAATAAAGCTATAAGATTCAAATACCCAACGAATTTATCTCCATAAATTCTCGAACTATTTAATCCTGACATCGTATGACTCCACTATAGGTGCGATACCAAATCAACTCTCGATTCATGCACGCTACATTTTCTGTTGATGCAAATAAACTCATGATCCACAGTGGGATATAAAATTACCATTTACTCCTCTAAGTATTATTTCATTAACTTCTTTATTGACTGTGAATAAGAAAGACATATCAGTGAAGTGTCTAGTACACTTCACAATGTCTTATTCAATGACTCATGTCATCGAGTATCAGACCCAATTTATTTATTCACACACTCATCAATACAGCATAATGTGATCTTGTTTCTTATGTAATCTAATCATGAAATTTCATATCTATGAATCACGCAACTCCAACATAGTTGAATGATGATTCCAACAGTCGAGGTATTGTCTGACAATTCGAACTCACTCCTTTGGCGTATCAAAGGCCGCAAGTAACTAAGTCAAGCTTCATATTCACCTCACGATTAAGGTAATTATGAAAATACCCTTAAGGTGTAACAATTAGATTTAGAGGTCGATAAATAGTTTTGCTCTAAACTAATGTGTTATTGGTCTGTTCAACATGTTCCATAATATGTCTAGTTCAATCGTCAGAGTCTCAACTCCCATGCTCCAAGACTGGCATCATGTGATTCAACCTAACAGTCATAATCGGACTTGATTGTCCAGTCTATCCTAAGACTTGGAATAACATTTTGAACTATTTCAGAAATGTTTGTCTAGAAGACCCATATGTCTTTACTCTTCTTACGTTAATAATAGTTCTAGGTTTTGAATAAATTATAAATACCCTATAATTAATAGAAAACTTTCATTCATTCATAAAATTTAGTAATACAAAATGTTTGAGAAATAACTAAATACTCATAAATAGTTATTATTCCCTACTTTATGGACATAATTCCAACAATCTCCCACTTGGACTAAAGTAGGCGTGTACAATATCGTATCCACATGCCCTCCAGATGACCATCAAAGAATTTACTGCTTAAAGTCTTCGTGAATGGATATGCCATGTTGTTGACCGTCGATATGTGTGTTACTATAACATCTCCACGTTAAACCATCTCTCTAATTAGGTGATACTTACGTTTTATGTGCTTGGATCCTTTGTGGCTCCTTGTTTCTTTTGAATTTGCTACAGCCCCACTGTTATCGCAATAAGTGTCATGGGCTTGTCAGCTTCTAGAATGACTTTCAGAGTCTTTAAGAACTTTATAAGCCATACAGCCTCCTTTGCAGCTTCACAAGCCACCAATATTCAGCTTCCATGGTAGAATCATCAATGCAAGATTGCTTGATACTTCTCCATACAACTGCTCTACCATTTAGGATGAACACTGATGCTGAAGTGGACCTCTTGGAATTCTTGTTTGCTTGAGAACCCAAATAAGTATACCTTATCATATTTAGGTTAGTATCTGAATACACAAGCATGTAGTTCCTTCTTCTCCTAAGATACTTAAGGATATGCTTGGCGTCATTATAATACTCGATTCCAGAATTAGATTGGAAACGACTCACTATGCCCACGACGTGGCAAATATCTGGCCTAGTGTAAAGCATCACATACATGAAACTTCTTACGGCTGAGGCAAATGAGATCTTTCTCATCTCTTCCTCTTCTTCAGGAGTCTTAGGAGACTTGTTTTTTCAAGAGGCTAACTCCATGCCTGGAAGGAAGATATCCCTTATTAGAGTCTTGCATACTGAAGCGATCCATCACCTAAGCCGAATCTTGACATCATATAATTTTTCTACATCATTCCCAATGAGTAGAATATCATCCACGTACAATATTAGAAAACCACTTCCTCTTCGTGTATTAGCTTATACACATAGAGTTCATCCACTAACTATTCAAAACTAAAGTTCTTGACAGTTTTGTCAAAATTGAATATTCCACGAATGTGACGCTTGCTTAAGTCCATAAATGGACTTCAGCAGTTCAGAAACATTTCCCTCTTGGTCTTTCTCCATGAACCCATCTGGTCGAGCCATATAAATGCTCTCTTCAATATTACCATTCAGAAAAACAGTCTTGACTCGAGGGCAGCAACAATGGACAGGAGGATTCAGATGGATTTAAGCATGTCTACCGGTGAGAAGGTATCCTCATAATCTATACCTTTCTTTTAGGTGTATTCCTTAGCTACTAGACTAGCTTTGAATGCCTCTACATTCCCATCCAGACCTCTCTTTTTCTTATAGATCCATTTCAACCCTGCAGATTTTACCCCTTCAGGAGGATCTACAAGTTTCCAGACTCTGTTTGAGTACATTGATTGTGTCTCAACGTTCATGGCTTCTTGCCGTAGATTTGCTTCAGGACTAGCCATGGCCTGTGAGTAGGAGACATGTTCATCATAATTCTTATCTAAGACTAATGTTAAGGCATCTTTATAAGACATGTATCTGTCAGGCTGTCTCACAACGCTCCCACTACGTCGAGACTCCATAGTCTCTAGCTCCTGTTGTGGTTCTTCCATTATTGAATCAGGAACAATTCCTGATTGGGGAGTCAGTGTCCTCCAACTCAATATTTCCTCTAGCGTAGAGTTCTTCTCAGCTTTACACTTCTTATATAGTCTTCTTCAAGAAAATGTGCATTCGTGCTAATAAATGTTTTCATGTCAGTCAGACTATAAAAGACATACCCTTTCGTTTCTTTAGGATATCCTATAAACATGCATAATTTTGATCGACTAGCCAACTTGCCTGCCTTTGATTTCAGAACATGTGTTGGGCACCCCTATATTCTAAGGTGGTTAACTGATGACTTTCATCCATTCCATCTTTCAAATGACGTGCCAGGCACCATCTTTGACGGAACTTGGTTCAGAATGTATGATGTTATTTTCAATGCATATCCCCAGAACGAATATGGGAGGGATGAGTAACTCATCACGGATCTAACCATATCCATCAGAGTTTGGTTCATTCTCTCTAACACACCATTCTTTTTAGGAGAGCCAGATGCTGTAAACTGAGAAAGATACCTTCTTCCTTGAGAAAGTCTTTGAACTCTCCTAGCAAGTACTCTCCACCATGATCGGATCATAGTCGTTTGATTTGTTTCTCTAATTGCTTCTTAACCACAGTCTTATACTCTTTGAAATTTTCAAAGGTTTCAGACTTTTGGCGCATTAGATGAACATGATCAAAAAAAGTGAGTAGTCATCAGGGAAAGTTATGAAGTATTCATAACCTCCTTTACTTGGATATTCAATGGCCAACATACATCACTATGTATGAGTTCGAGGCATTGAGTGGCTCTTTCACCCTTGCCTGAAAAGGATCACTTGGTCATTTTACCTTCTATACAGGATTCACATGTGGATAGTGACCCCACACTTAAAGTTTGCAAAGGATCATCCTTCACAAGTCTTTTAATCATGTCCAGTCTAATATGCCCAAAGACGTAAGTACCACAAATGGGATAGATCAATTGAGTCAAACTTCAACCTTTTACTATCCCTTTGTGATCAACATTCACTTCAGTATCACGTACCATTGAAACTATTGGTTTTACATAAAATAATTTATTTATTAAATGTGCAGTAGTAATTAAGCAATCATTTCTAAAAATACCAATATCTTTATCAATGAAATTCAAACTGAATCATTGGTCAATTAAACTACATACTGAAATAAGGTTCTTCCCAAAAAATCAGGGCATAATAAATATCACACAAAACCATAAAACTGTTATCAAATGACAATTCAATAGTTCCAACAGATACAGCTGATACTAATGCTCCATTCCCCAACGGAAGCGGAACTCACCGTCGTCAAGCATTCTGATTTCTCTGAACTCCTGTGGGGAACAACAGATATGGTTAGTGGCTGCAGAGTCTGCAATCCATAAAAAGTAGAGTCAGACATATAACAAGCCTCAGTAACAAGTAGTATACCTTTAGATCTCAACTCATTGAGATAGTTTGGGTAGTTACATTTTCAATGGCCAGCGACTCCATATTGATGAAACTTGTCTTTCGACTTGTCAACTTTTGTAGTGCCCTTACCTTTGTAGCTTTTGAGTTCTGCTTCTTAGCCTTCTTCGGACATATCTTTTATTCCTTTTTAGAGCCAGAGGTGGAAGACTTGCTTTCAATAAATTTGCTTCTCCATTCTTCATCTTGCCCTTTGGAAACAGGGTCTCAGTAGTTTGTAACTCCTCCATCAGCTTAGGAAATAAGTGCTTCAACTTATTGATCGAATAATTAAGTTTGAAGTTCTAAAAAGTGTCAGGCAGAGTCTCAAGGATCATATCAACTCGTGTCTCACCATCTACCTCAGCACCCATGATCTCCATCTCATTCAGATAACTAATGATCAACATCATATGTTCTTTGACATGAGTTCCAGGTTTCATCCTACAGTTCATGAAGTTTCGCACAACTGTCTGTTTAGGATGATGACCCTGGTCTCTGAATATTTCGGTGATGTTCAACATCATATCAGAAGCTATGAAGTGACTTCCATGCTTTGATGTTGTTGTTGCAACAGATTACTAACATAAGCTAAGATGTAACACCTAGCAATCTCATCAGAACGCAGTCAAGAAGCAAAAGAATCATTTTCCTCTTGAGTCGATTCAATAATAAGCTCAAGGATACAAGGGGTGCTAAGCACAAACTTGTGCTTTTCTATAGTTAGCACAATATCAAAAATTTGTTTCCAATTCACATAATTTTCACCAGTAATTTTGTTCACGTTTAAGATAGTTGAGAGTGGAGATAGAGACATGATTACTCAAAAGAATAAATAAAGTGGTATAAATAAATACTCAATTATTTAGGATAGTATGATGCATGATGAAATTACTCAAATATTTAAAAATCTAATAAAAATATTTCTTCCACGATGTTACGATCAACAATGATAGCCTGTCTCATCTAAGGCCACCCAAGCTACCTCCTAGCTCGTCGAGACTCCTCTCGTTTAGTTAATCCTTCTCAAGATGTCACTACATCTAGGTTAACTAATCACCAATGATTTTGGTTACCTTATCCCCATTGACTAGCCCCAATGAGGGATACAAATGTGCTTCGATCTAAGTGTTTAACCAACACATCGACTTTAAAAGGTTGCTATGAACTAACAGTCCATCTAAGAACGGTCATGCCTCACCACTTCCTTTACAGTTCTTAGTTTCTCAAGAAACATGATGACTCAAAGCAACATGATACCAAAGTTTCTTCCACTGAAGAGAGAACTGCGAGAGTGGCTCTAAACTATTCATCGCGTCATGACCAAGTTTACATTGGGGACCTAGAGAACGCTTCAACGTAAATGACACTCGCACTTAGTTATTGGGAAAATGGATTTTTGGTTGCTTTTTCAAAATTATAACTCTTTATTAATTTGAAAAAACATGTTTCAAAAATTATAAACTTTTATAAATTTAAATCTCAATTTAAAATTTATAACTTGTATAAAACACGCATTGTATTTAAATTATAACCCGTTGGTTATGTAAGTAGAGGGGGGATAATCTATGAAGATATTGCTTTTTTCTTTAGAATTAGTATTTAATTGTCATAGATTCTTGTAAAATTTCTGCAAGAAAGTTAGGATTGTTATGATGTAATTATTCATGTCTGGTGGAGATCGAAAGATTTAAAAAGGGAATTGACAACGGATGAAAACTCACGTCTGCGCAGAAGGTGACTAGACAATGACATGTTTGGTATTTGGATCATCCCTTTTGGATCGGGTATCAGATTGAGCCTATTCAAAATACACTTGAAAGAAAACTGAAAGCCCGACAATTTTGTGTTCCATGAAGAAGACCAAATTCAGATGTTTTCCCTATCAAATTTGAGGCTGAATTTGACGTATCGAGGGGTGACGTGAATTTTTCAATTTTTACTGGAACGGGATGAATCTTGTGAGGTAGTCGGTGACGGTCGACGATGGCCACGTGAGATCAAAGGTGACAACCAACAATGATTAGGGTTATGTGAGGCTAGGGTATATTTTAGATATTTATCTTTTATACCATGTTGTCTTATTTATTATAGTTAATGTCTACATGATTAGATAACTTTATTTTATGCACATTCCATTTAGGTGCCATATGGCGTTATATTTATAAAAGGATAAGCCTTTGTGATTGTATAATGAAGATAAAATTAAGCATAATTGATTAGGGTGTAAAATGGCTAACCCTCGAAGCATGTAACTGGTTTTCTTTAAATTAATTTTTAATGTTAATATCCTCGCTAGATATTTAATTTTCCCTTCGTTCAATTGTGAGATTATTAGAATTTAGATAAAATTATATGAACTTAAATATAATAGTAATTGAGCATGCTTGTTTAATCGAAGTAGATTGCTAAAGATTAGGTTGGGTAATTACTTATGACACATAGTAATCCACGATAATAAAAACTCACGTAATTTAGAAAATCAAGTTGGATAATTGAAACTCATGGTCTCCATTATTGGATCATAGTAAGGTGCTAGGGTATCTCATCTTCAGTTTTGGAAGCTCCTTAAACGAGGGTATCCAAAGTATCAGATATTAAAAGTATGGTCTTCGTAATGATCACCTTGATAAGTGAATATATAGAATGATCTGCCAAAGCAGGAATTGTCCACTTGTCACAAGTCTAAGGGTGAAATAATGGTATACACTTAACTCATTTTTGTAGTATCTCGCCTAAGTGGATTTTTTATTACTTATTTCGAGATACCAAAGTTGAACTTTAGTTCATTACTAGATATTAATTCTGAATTAGTAGGATTACTAGATATTAATATTAATTTGATAATTAATTAGATTAGACTATCATACCTGACTTTTAAATGTACGTTCTGCCTAAGTGTGCGCATGTTTATAAGAGTTGAAATATCGTTATACTTTGCATGTTAATTTTTTGAGTTTTTATTTTCATGCTATGATGTATGCTTTAATTAGAATGTGTATGTAATGATTGAGATTTTTATTATTTTTCAGTAATTAAAATGCCATTTATGAGCCCATTAGCATTTTTATTGAAAATATTATCCGCATTAATGGATATTAACTAGGACTTTAATCAGACTGTAAAAAGAAGAAAATACTTCTAATTAAAGCTATCCTAGATCTTCTCTAAAGTTCAACTCAGGAGAATAAAAATAATACCGGCTATGAAGATAGATTGAATTTTAACTCCATGTTACATAGGGTCATTGTATGACAAATATATTGGAACTATAGTAAATTCATTCTCCATGGAAGCGTATATAATTTTTAATCTCCAGTAAGATGTTTGAAGGGGTAATGTTGAACACTAAGATAGCAATGGAAACTTTGGTTAATGGCCATATCCTTATGGTTGGTGTTTTCTTTAATTAAATAGATTTCTATAGCTAAAATCGATGGGGGAAAGGCAGAGTTGATATAATCATGGATACCTAAGCAGATTCCTTTCAACATTTCAGATTAAACTATAGCACATGCAGAAATATTTAGTTGGCTAAACTCAACTAGGAACTCCATATAGCTAAGAGAATCTTAAGGCACATTATTTGTTTCACGTGACCCAGTTCAGTTCTTCTTTTAGGCTTAAACGTAGTCTAAATAAAATGAAGAAGATAAAGATCTCTAAATAAAAGTTGACTTAGAGTAAGAAGAATAGAGCAAGCTTTAATGGGAAATGCTTCTATTGTTGGAATCTGGATACAAGAAAACCAGTTAAAATGTTTTCTTAACTATAAAGAGCTAGATCATTCATCTCATTAAGAAGTGATCACATTCATAATTTTTTATGAAGGTTCTAGGAAACCAAAAAGCTAAATAAGGGGGATTGCATGATATTCTTCGGATAGATACTATTATACCCATTTTAAGGTATGTATAAAAAAGCGTAAAAGGCACGTAAATGCGGCTAAGACCATTCGAGTTATCGAGCCACACTTTTGAACATGTGTGTAACACATCAAAGCGATCTCAAAACCAGGCGCCTCGGGTCCCCCTCGGGCTTGAGGCCAATCCCCTCGGGAAGCCTTGGGGGATGGAGCTTACCCACCTCAAGGTCTATCACCTTGGGGGAGATTAACCTTGGGGCCTAGCGCCTCGAGAAAGATTACCCATCCCCAGGCATCCCATCTCAGTTCAAATAGGGTACATGGACTGAGGTAGAAGCTTGCAGGGTGTCATCGACTACATTTAACACACCTAAACCAATCGGGATGAGGTATGAGAAAAAGCATGAAACCCACTACCCAAGGAGTCAGTCAACATGCACCCATCAGGGTGTCATCATAAGCATTTAATATAGTTAGTCTAATAGAGGCCGAGGAAGTACATTGTGGGATACGAGGACCGACTGTCCTGACACCTGAGGTCATCACCTTATACCTCGTACCCCACCAAGCCAATTAGCGAAGCCCGAAGCCTAGGGTTGGTCTAAGGAGGCACCAGCACCCCATTAGAGGATAGGCATGCTACAATATGGAAACCAACCCATCCTTAAGGCCAGCTTCCTATTATAAATACCCTAGTAAATGCACTTTAAGAGGTATGCAATAACTTTCAACCACTTCTCTATTTTACTCCCATCCATCCCTTTACTGACTTAAGCTTCGGAAGGGTAAAAAGAAGACTACCACCTTTTGCCTCGGTCTTCCACTTTACCTTCCCCTATTACAGGTGTGGAGAGAGAAGTGGAGCAGACACATTGTTGGCCTAATCTCACCCATGAGAGTTAGCCGTCAACAATTGGCACCATCTGTGGGAACGAAAGGGTAAACATACATTGCCTTATAGTTTCCACCAAAAGAGTTAAGAAATGAGTCAGGGATCCAATAGGGCAATGAGATCTAGCCGATGGCCCACCCCTTTTGCACACTCAAAGGAGGCCCCAGTTACTGAAGAAGTGCTACCCCTATGCCCCAACCAACTTGAAGGGTCAATGTTTGAATAAACCATTGAACTCAATGAGAGGAGATTATCGAATTACAGAGGCAAGTCCAAGCCCTCACGCTAGCCCTTAACCATCACCATCAGGCCCCTCACGTTAGGAACCACGATCTCGTGGAGGACATAGAAGATAAGGTAGAACAACAAGCCCAGATCGCTAGGACAAACGGCTGACGATCACGGGCTGCACATCCTAACAATCCCGAGGATCTACGCACGGTGATCAATGAAAAAAGAAGGGCGCAAACTGAGGTCAAAGATATGGCGGACAACGATATAGGGCTAGGTGTGGAGATCAAACAGCTCTGAGAGCAAATAGACTATATGAGGCGTGTCCGAGCTAAGGAGGTTCCCTGCTCAGCTGAGGCCCTGCTTCAACATGCAGAACCTCCATTCACAGAAGAGATCATGCGTGCCGAGATGTCTCCACGGTTTAAAATGTCATCCATCATACCATACGACCCAATACTAGGGACCATACTAAACACTTGGAGACTTTTAGGAATTAGATGGAGCTCAAGCTACCCTAAGGGCTATCATATGTAAAGCGTTCCCACTTACACTTTCATCATCAGCTCACGCTTGGTATCCGCAGTTAAAACAAGTTTTATCTCATCATTTTGTGAGCTCAACAAGATGTTCATCCACCAATTTATAGGAGGAAAAGACCAAAGGAAGCATGCCACCCATCTTCTCACTGTCAGGCAACAGAAAGATGAGAATCTACGTGACTATGTCATCAGGTTTAATGTAGAGCCCCTAAAAGTGGAGGGGTACAATGATGATATAATCGTTACAACAATGATAGTCGGGCTAAGAGACAAGAGATTAT
This sequence comes from Datisca glomerata, assembly GCA_003255025.1. Lineage (NCBI taxonomy): Eukaryota > Viridiplantae > Streptophyta > Magnoliopsida > Cucurbitales > Datiscaceae > Datisca > Datisca glomerata. The sequence continues at coordinate 843,364 of QANY01002371.1, forward strand.
TATGGTCCCTGATGAAGAAGACACCCACAAGTTTTGTTGAGCTTCTTACCTACGCCTACAAGTTTATGAGTGCGACTGAGCTCCTAAGCTCTCGAGCGTGGACCGTACCAAGGACGAGCCAGGGGAAGAAAAGAAAGAACCCAACCAACGCGGAGGGAAGAAAAGGCCTCGTGATGAGGCGAGGCCATTTGAGCTAGGCAAACCAAATTCTTTACGCATTGACCGATTTGTTAAGTGAACACCTATAAGAACACCCCAATAGCAGATACTCATGCAAATTGAAGATAAAGGATTATTGAGGTGGCCAGAGAAATTGAAAGGAAATTCGGAGCACTGAAACAAGAATAGATATTGCTTGTTTCATAAAGACCATGGGCATTTCACAGCTGAATGCCATGACCTCAAGCATGAACTTGAGAACCTAGTCCAAAGAGGGTACCTCAAGGAGTAGTTGCCACCAGACGAGGAGAGCACAATCCACCACCACCACGAAGTGCCGACAAGGAAACTCGACCCAAAGAAACAACCACTAGAGAAGTAGAACCATATAGGAGTGAGTGTACGAGGGTAGCTCGCCAAGAAAGGGGGAACCTGATGCCTATTTTAATGCAGCCCCCATAACCTCTCATTATCTTAATGGGGCACCGCAAGCCATCAACACCTGCTACTTCATACCCGCCCAATAAAAGGTGGCATTTACCGATCGAGACCTAGTAGGTGTCCACCACATACATAATGATGCCTTGGCAGTCACCCTTGCCATTACAAACGTTTCCACCGTTCACTCATCGATGGAGGCAGTTCTGCTGACATACTAGGGATGGAGGCCATGATTCATATGGGACTTGATCTTAATGATTGCATTCCTGAGGTCACTAGCCTAGTAGGCTTTGGAGGAGAAATCATATTCCCCCGCCGGAGCATAGAACTTTCGGTCACCATGGGAGAATAATCACAGTAGGTCAAACTAATGATAAAATTCTTGGTGGTCCATGACACCCAATTATAGGGCAACCATTTATACACATGGATAGAGTAGTCCCTTCATCCTACCACCAAGTCATAAGATTCCACACTCTACATGGTGTGGGAACTTTCATAGGGGAAAGAGGTCCTCTAGAGAATGTTGCACAAGAGAGAAACGCATATATTAATGTTCCAAAGTCCTGGGGACATGATGGAAGAGGTTGTCACCCCTAAGAGACCCCATCGCAAGTGATAGCGAATGACCATGAAGAAGGCAAAGCCCGCACGGAACTGACATATGATGCTAAGGAAGTTGTGTTGGTTGCAGATGACTCAACTAAAGTGACTAAGATTGGGAGTAATTTCACCAAGCAATCAGAAGACAGGTTGATTAATTCCTCTAGTCAAACATGGATGTCTTCGCCTGAACACATGATGACATGTAGGGGATACACCCAAAGGACATAATACATAGGCTACGAGTGAACTCTGATGCTAAGCCAGTCAGGCAAAATAGACAATAGTTTGACAAGGTGAGGACCAAGGCCACAAATGAAAACGTGGGCAAGCTCTGGAGGCTCAACTCATCAGGGAGGTCCACTACCCCCAATGGTTATAAAATGCAGTAATGGTGAAAACATATAATGGGAATTGGAGGATGTGTGTTGATTTCACCAACCTCAACAAGGCCTGCCCCAAGGATAGCTTCCTACTTTCAAAGATAGACCAGCTGGTGGATGCCACATTAGGGTATGAGCTCTTATGTTTCATGGGAACATACTCTGGTTATAATTAGATAGGAATGTACCCCTTAGATGAAGAGAATACTACATTCACCACTAAAAGAGGTTTGTACTGTTATAGAGCCATGCCATTTAGATTAAAGAATGTTAAGGCCACGTATCAACGCCTTGTCAACAAGATGTTTGCAAGGCACATAGGGAGGAATATGGAAGTGTATGCTGATGACCTACTTGTTAAGAGCACCACCATTACCTCCTTCTTGGCACACCTAGCCGAAACTTTTTCAACTATAAGGGAATACAACATGAAGCTCAATCTAACAAAGTTTGTTTTCGGAGTAGGGGCGGGGAAATTTCTTGGGTTCATGGTAAACCAAAGGGAGATTGAAGCAAACCCAAATAAAATCCAAGCCCTTGTAGAGATGCAACCACCCTGAAATGTGAAGGAAGCAACGGTTGAATGGAAGAATAGTTCCCCTGAATCAGTTCATCTCCTGAGCCACAGACAAGTGCCTGCCCTTTTTCTAGCACTAAAAAAGGGAAAGGATTTTCAATGGATAGATGAATGCAACAATTCCTTTGAATAGCTAAAAGAGTATTTAGCTACCACCCCAGTGGCAGTTAGCTCAGCCCTGGTCAGGAAAAAATGAAAATCCAACGTCATATGTATTACACTAGTAAAGCTCTCACTGATGTTGAGTAACGGTACCCGGCCTTAAAGAAGCTAGTCTAAGCGCTTGTTATCTTCATCTGCAGATTGAGACCCTATTTTCAAGCACAACTAATCACCATCAGGACTGAATATCTATTGAGGCAGGTGTTGATGAAACCTGAGGTATCTGGGAGGATAGTTAAGTGGGCTATTGGGTTATCAGAGTTTGAGAGAAAGTTCGAACCAAGGATTGCTATCTTGGTGGAATTAGCTCCAACCTCGGCCTTGGAAAAAGAAGAGCTCGTCTTCATCACTCCTAACCGGATCAAGCTCGAATACACCCTCAAGTTTAGATTCTCAGCCACAAATAATGAAGCAGAGTATGAGGCACTGTTAGCAGGTCTAAGGTTGGTTGTGGCCTTGGGGGTGAGAAATATTATAATATATGGTGATTCACAGCTTGTGGTGGGACAAGTGAAAGGGGACTTCTAAGCCAAAGAGGAGCACATGGAATAATACCTAGCTCAAGTTAAGACCCTCATCTCAAGACTCGGCAGTCATCAAGTCGATCACGTCTTGAGGTCTAGAACAGTAATGAAAACTCTCTGGCAAGACTAGCCTCAACATCCGGACATAAGTCAGACAGAACCATCTCGGTGGAGCACCTTGCCCACCTAAGCAACGGGTGATTGCAATCTATGGAATTTAATCTTGCCTAAGTGAAATGGATGGATTCCACTAATCACTATCTTAGCCAAGGAGAACTCTCAAAAGGCAAGACTGAAGCAAGACAAGTCTGGTATGACTCAGTCCGATACACGCTACTGGAGGGAACCCTATACCGAAGGGGTTTTTTGCTACCATACCTAAGGTGTGTGAAAATGGAGGAGGCTGACTATGTCATGACGGATGTGCATGAAGGAACATGTCGAAACCATTTACCGGGCAAAAATTGGCACACAAATTAGTAAGGTAAGGCTATTACTGGCCCAACATGAAGAAATATGCTAAGGAAGTCATGAGAATAAATTATCATTGCCATAAATTGACCCCTTACCCTTAGCAGCTGACGTAAAAGCTCATGCCTGTGATTAGTTTGTGGCCTTTTTCGCAGTGGGGAATTGGCCTTATAGGCCCCCTCCAAATGGGCAAGTAAAATTCACTGTTGTAGCTGTGGACTATTTTACCAAGTGGGTTGAGGCTGAACCATTGGCAATGATCACTGAACAAAAGATAACTCTTTTGTTTGGGAAAATATTTTATGCAGATTTGGCATTCCTTATATTATCATGACGAATAACGAGAAACAGTTTGATAGTGCAAGGTTTAGGGAATTTTGTAACGGCTTTGGTATAAAAAGGTCAAGTCCTCCCTGGCCCATCCTCAGGGTAATGGAGGCAATTAAAAAAATTATCAAGCACATCCTGAAGGTGAGGCTCTAAGACTTGAAAAGAGTATGGTCGGAAGAACTTTGTGGCATTCTGTGGTCTTACCAAAAAACATCTTGGGGGTTAACAATAGATAGACCTTTTCCTCTTGCATTTAGGATGGAAGAAACAGTTCATGTAGAAATTGGGCTACCCACGCAAATACAGTGCTCATATGATGAGAAGACGAATGAAAAAGCCCATAGGGTCCAACTTGACCTCATTAAAGAACATCATGAACAAGCTCAGCTATGAATAATAACATATAGGCAGAAGGTGACCCGCCATTACAATTCATGAGTGAAAGAAAGGTCATTCAAAATAAATGACCAAGTCCTGTGAAAAGCAGAATTTGGGCTTGACTGTGTCAAGGGGCCTCTTGGCCCCAATTGGGAAGGACCTTACATGATTGTTCGAGCACTTAGGCTTGAAACCTATGAGTTGGAGGATCACTGGGGGAACATACTTAAAACACCCATGGAACGCAGAGCACTTGAAAGTGCATTACCCTCAAGTAAATGTATGATTTTGGATATGAGTGTATGGTTCAAACATGAATGAAAAGGCCCTATATATGGCCTTTTTTAGTATATATAATAATTCCTAAACATTTAGGTTGTACCCCACGGTCAATGTTGTTAATACCCTTGGGCTCTTCAAAATCGAAGTGAACCCAAGGGCCCCTAGGTCGTACCTCACACTCACCAACCCCCTTGGGCTCTTCAAAATTGAAGTGAACGCAAAGGCCCCTAGGTCATACCCCACGGTCACCAATACCCTTGGGCTCTTCAAAATCAAAGTGAACCCAAGGGCTCCTAGGTCATTGTTGGAACTATGTCCATAAAGTATGGTGTAATAACTATTTATGAGTATTAGTTATTTCTCATACATTTTGTATTACTGAATTTTATGAATGAATGAAAGTTTTCTATTAGTTAAAGTATATTTGTAATTTACTCAAGTCCTGAAACTATTATCAACGTAAGAAGAGTAAAGACATATGGGTCTTCCAGACAAACTCTTCTGAAATAGTTCATAATGTTATGCGCAGTTTTAGGATCGACTAGACAATCAAGTCTGATTATGACTGTTAGTTGAACCAAAGGATGTCGATCTCTAGGCATGGGAGTAAAGCTCTGACGGTTGACCTAGAGATGTTTTGGAACATGTTGAATAGACCAGTAACAAATTAGTTTAGAGCAAAACTGTTTATCGACCTCTAAATATAATTGTTACAACTTAAGGGTATTTTCATAATTACCTTAATTCTGAGGTGAATACGAAGCTTGAATTAGTTACTTACGGTCTTTGATACGCCAAACGAGTGAGTTCGAATTGCCGGACAATACCCTATTGGGATCGTGATTCAACTATGTTGGAGTTACGTGATTCACAAATATGAAATTTTTATGGTCAAATTGTATCTGCAATAATATCACCTTATGCTTTATTAATAGGTGTGCGAATAAATAAATTGGGCCTGGTACTGGACGACATGAGTCTTTGAATAAGATATTGTGAACTGTACGAGACACTTCACTGATATGTCTTTCTTATTCACAGCCAATAAAGGAGTTAAGGAAATAATAACTAGAGGGGTAAAATGATAATTTATATCTCGCTCTTGTTACTGATATTCATGAAGGGTAATATGTTAAAATATTCTGTGGACCGTGAAATAAAAGATTTTATTTTTACCAACAGAAAATGTGGCGCGCATGAATCGAGAATTGATTCGGCATCGGACCTATAGTGGAGTCGTACGATATTAGGATTAAATAGGTCAGGAATTTATGAAGATAAATTCGCTGGGTATTTGAATCCTATAGCTGTATTCATGTGGGTGCATTCAATCTCAGAAATAGCTCATGAGGACACAAATAGAAAAAAAAAACATCAGTTAGACCAATGTGTATTTTCCGAACCCATATATGATGGGTGTTGTCACTTAATTAGTGAAGAGTAATTAATTAATATTCAAATGAATTGATTTGTTATTTTCAAATTATTAGATAATTAGTAAATAAAAAATTAATTAATTGATAGAGATCAATTTAATTTATCAATTAATATTGATGAATTTTGACACAACATTGACTTCAAGGAAATACTATTGATATGTATAAAACCATATTAATAGCAAAAGGTTATAGCCAAAAGCAAGGTAGGGATTACTTCGAAACCTTTTCTTCTGTGGCTAAATTTACTTCTCTCATAATCATGTTTGCTATTACTTCTATATATAATCTCGAAGTGCATCATATGTATATTAAAACTACTTTTCTAAATTATGATATAGATGAGGAATTTTATATAGATCAACCAGAAGGTTACGTAGTTAAAGACCATAAGCATATAATATGTAAGTTAAAGAAGTCTTTATATGGTCTTAAACAGGCTCCCAATCAATGGTATAATAAATTTAGAAAAAAATTAAGAAATTTGGTTTTAAGAGTAGTAAGGTTGAAAGTTGCGTCTTTTTCAAAAATGATGGTGATTATAAAGTGTTAACTACTCTTTATGTTGATGATTTACTTATTTTTTGATCTAATGAAACTTGTATTAATTAGACATAAGTTTTTTCAGTAATTTGACATATAGGGGTATACGTTTAAATTTCATAAATTATTATATAAGGGATAGCAATAGGGTTGCATCCCTAACCCTACACAGTGTGTGATTACGCAAAGTAGAGAAAACATAGTTTCTCCCCCCCCCCCCAGTGTTGCCGCCGAAATTCATTGTAGAGGAAGAAAATTTTTGTTTTTCTTCCTTAATTAATTTGAGAGCCCACACTCAGTTCCTAATAATGTCCTCGCTTCTAAATCCAATGAGCGGTTGTAGGTGTGAAGACTAATTTGAGTTCTACGAAGGATGGAAGACAATCAATAGAATTCCACCAAGCCAGAAAATCTCTGATACAACAAAAGGAATACAATGGTTTCTACCTCTTTTGAATATGTGTAATAAAATATGCACAATTAAGTGTGTGGTTTTGATATTTAATATGATTAAATTGGTTTTAGAAATTTTTTTGATATTCTGTCCACGAACCGTTTGTGGTTCAACGATTTTTCTTCAAATTTTTAAAACTCGATCCAATAATTTGTATCAGAGCCTTGGGTTCTTGATTGTATATTTAGATTAACACGTATCTATCATTGGATGTTGAGATATTGGCATATAATTGTGTATGTAGATTCAAAATAGTTTTGAATGTGTTTTATGAATGGATCTCGATCTATTAGCTCTAGGAGTTTTATTTTTCCATTTTAGAATTGATGTATGCCGAAATTGAGGTATAGGATTTTATGTAATTTATTTTTATTGCAAAATTTGTATTTTTTTTAAATTTCATGTAAATCGTTGCCGCCTCGAAAATCGTTGCACGCCGTCGTTGCTCACCGCTCACCTTTCGCGCCATCGCTTTTCACACCTCTCGCTGCTGCATCGCGCCTTGCCATCGCCCGCCGCTTGCCGCCGTCCATCGTCGTATATTGCCGCACCGTAGATTTTCTAATCATGGTTTGGGAAATCATAGTATTTAGGAAACTTTAAGATTTAGGAAACTTTTAAGTTTTGGAAACCTAGAGGTTTTGGAAACCTAAGTATTTTAAAAACCTAGGGGTTTAGGAAAGCATAGGGTTTTCAAAACCCTAGTGCTCATTGGGTCATTGGGCTATTGGGCTAGCATGGACCCACTAAGCCTATTGAGATATTCGACTAAGCAAGGGTTGCTTGGCCCAATTAATTAGTAAGGATTTGGGATTTGATTCCAAACCTAATCCAATTTTTAAAATTAATTTTATTTAATTTGATAAATTTTCAACACTAATTAGTTGAAGTTTATTTTATAAACTATTTTTGAAAATAAATCAATTGATTAATTTACTTAGTAATTTATTTATCAACATAAAAATTGATAGAAAATTAAATTAAAATTAAAATTTGAATTTTAAAATGGGATTGGACTTTTGTAAAGAGTTACAAGGTGATGGGATTTCTAGAAGGAGAATGAGCAAATTACAGACGCCATGAAGATCAGTTTATAAATTAGTTATAATTTATTTATTATTCTTTTTATGAGTTGTAATTAGAAATGAGCCAATAAAGATGTTAATTTTGAATGAATGATTATTAATCTCGTATCATCATATAATATGCCATATAAAACTAGAGATATGTCAATATCAAAATGTCATGTACACATAAAATCTAAACGGTTAATAAGAGAATATCGAAAACAATCAAAATCATCATTAATATTTTGCAACGCATTTCTTGAATAAATCAAAACCTTTGACCTAATACCAGTTGAAGGAGTCGTCGCAGCGAAAAATCCTGGATCTTGAAAAATTAGAGAAACAATCATATATTTGGATTAGGAAAATATCTTTGAAGCGTGAATATCAAAATCTCAGTCTTCCTTACTATTCATAAATTATGAAAAAATTGGCTTAAAAACAACTCTTCATAAATGGGTTACCATATGGTAGCCCATTCATTCCCAACCGTATGTTTTTTTTCAATTTAATTAATTAATTTTAACTAATCTTTGACCTTTTAGAATTAAATCTGAACTAGTTTTTAAATCACTTGGTTAACTATAGGGTATCCATATTAAGTCACTTGTTTATTACACAACTCTTGTCAATACGTAACCCAAATCTGAGGCTAGTAAGGTGGCCATAATGATAAAAATATATTTGGCTACATAATTAATAAAATCTATTGATTCAACCCATAATCAATATGATTAACTCCACTATAAAATCATAATGAACTCTAAGTGTATTTTACATTATTTGATGTAACTATCCTTGAGCTATTATTCATTATGTAATGCCCCTTCAAAATATAGTACGTGCATAATTGGGTTAATTAATATTGGCCTAATATTTTTACACATCTTGGTATCCTAAGGTTTCAAATTCATTCTATCGGTCAACTATGATAATTTTTAAACTTGATGCCTCAAGTAAAAATATCAAAACTCTAGCACCCCATCAGAAATACTAAGCGTTTAGTTTACTGTTATCACATAAATGAATTACCTAAGAGGTACTATGTCACTTAATCAAAAGTGAGTATGAATTTTACTATTGAGAATATATGGACTCACGAAATATGTTGACTCATAAAGTCTCACTTTTAATAGATCAAAATAATTAAGTTATTAGAAATGAGCTCATAACTCTCTCAAGATTGAAACACACATAAAATAATAACAATGAGTCTTGATTTTTATTTGATAGTATTTCATCTAAAGTTCAGACTCATTAGTCATTTCAATACTTTCCAAATGGACTAGTAAAATAACTAGGTACTTCACAAGTGACCAAGGTAAGCCACTCTACATAATAGAGTTAATGTACTACAATCGTTTCTTAAAGCATTCAACATCACTAGGCTGTGAAATTAAATATTTACAAGTTATAAAGAACTCTTGGTTAAATATTTTGTTCCCATGAGCTAAACTCCATAGGATCCACAAACTCTTAATCAATCCATATCTCTTATTGAGCAGTGTATCAATTACAGTATACACTTGATGGAGTTGAGATCTAGGTATGGCTCATGGCCTATTCGCGCCACCCCAATTTGAAACCAGAAGCTATGGGAATTAAATGTATGTACCAAGATGGTCAGTTCTGCATAAAGGTTTTTTATTCAAGACTCTAGTTCACCAAATTTCTATAGATCATATCTTGCATACACAAGATATATATTCAAGTCCACGAGACATCTACACTTATGCATTCATTTTTTTTAGAAATATCCAATACAATGTTTTTCTTAATTTAAAACATATGTGAGGGATTGTTGAAATTTATTTGGTGTGTTACAAATTAAATGATACATTTTAAATGCATATATTTATTTCATGAGTTACAAATTATTTAATTTGAATTGTTGAATTTATTTTGGGAGCTGTAAAAAATTTATTACTAGAGTTTTAATATGGATTATTATATATAAAATGTTGCATTTCCATCTCTATATTTACAAACGGTTTTCTCACACCTATTATGTGTTTTTCAAAATTCTCCTCTTTGTTTGAAGTAGGAGAATTTCTCAAATAGTTTTCTCTTACCTATCCTAGATATGGTGTATAGTTTCTGTGATTCTTCTATTCTAGTGCACGTGTAGAATAATAAAGTTTTAAGCTGTTGAATCCTACTAGAGGCGTAAATAACCTTGATATACTGGGATACTTCTCAGGAGGATGTGAAATCGGTTTTAAAAATAGTGACTCATCATGCCTCAGTCTAAGATATTTTCAACAATGTTTTATCTTTTTTGGTAATATCTTGTTTTGATACATAATAACCTTTAGTTTTCCTGACAATTTAAAACCATGTGTAAAGGAAAAAATTAACGGTTTGTGGAATTGGTCGTGAATTTCCTACATGATCATGAGAAAATAAAGAGGAAATAGAATAAATGAGCAATAAGCACCATAATTTACATTAAAAATGCTCTTGATGGGAAAACCCCGGGAAGCTTTTGGTAGTATCCTTATTATGGAGAAAATGTTTACAACGATAATGCAAACAAGCATTTTTTTTTCTACATGTTGTGCTTGTGAAAAAGAGGTAGAATGATAAAAAAAAGATACGTTAGACTAGGAATTGGAGAGAGAGCGAGAGAGAGAGAGTGATGTAACGATTGATATGTATTAATGACAAAAAAAAGTAAGAATTATATAGATTTTTATTTAAAGATATTTAATTGTTTTTAATGTACATGTACAGACACACACACACACACACACACATATATATATATATTTAAAAGACCCCTTTAAATTGGGGGCGCTAGGCCCAAACCTAAGATGCATTAGGCTTGGTCAGCCCATGACCGGCATCATTTGATTCAACCTAATAGTCGTAATTAGACTCGATTACCCAGTTGATCCTTACACTACGAATGACATTCTGAACTATTTCAGAAGAGTTTGTCAAGAAGACCTCTCTGTCTTTACTTTTTTTACATTGGCAATAGCTCCAGGACTTAAGTAAATTATAAACACACTTTAATTAAAGAAAAACTTTCACTGATTCATAAAATTCAGTAATACATAAATATCAGAGAAATAATTAAATATTCATAAATATTTATTATATCCTACTTTACGGACACAATTCAAACAATCTCTCACTTGGACTAAAGTATGCGTGTACAATCTCATATCCACATGCCCTCCAGATGACCATCAAACACTTTACTGCTTAAAGTTTTCGTGAATGGAACCGTCAGGTTTTTTTACCATCGATATATGTGTTACTATAACATATCCACGCTGAACAATCTCTCTAATCAAGTGATACTTACGCTCTATGTGTTTGGATATTTTGTGGCTCCTCAGTTCCTTCGAGTTTGCTACAGCCCCACCATTATCGCAATAAAGTGTCAGGGGTTTTTCAGCTTCTGGAATGACTTCTAGAGTTTTTAGGAACTTTCTAAGCCAAACAGCGTCTTTGGTAGCTTCACAAGCTGCCACATACTCAGCTTCCATGGTAAAATCACCAATGCAAGTTGCTTGATACTTCTCCATACTACTGCTCCACCATTTAGGATGAACACCGATCATGAAGTGGACCTCCTAAAATTTTATCTGCTTGAAAATCAGAATTAGTATAACCCGTTATATTCAGGTCAGTACCTGAATACACAAGCATGCAGTTCCACGTTATCCTAAGATACTTGAATGTCTCTACATTCCCATTTGGCCTCTCTTTTTCTTAAAAATATCATTTACACCCTACGAGTTTTACCCATACAAGAGGATCTACAAGCTTCCAGACTCCGTTCGAGTACATCGATTATATCTCAACGTTCATGGCATCTTGTCATAGGTTTACTTCAGGACCAGCCATAGCATGTGAGTCGAAAATAGTTTCATCATGATCCTTATCTGAGACTGTCGTCAATGCATCTCCATAAGACATGTACCTATCAGGTTGTCCCACAACCTTCCCACTATGTCGAGGCTCTGCAGGCTTCATCCCATGTTTGTTCTTCCATTATTGAATCAGGAACAGGTCCTGATTGGAGAGTCGGTGTCCTCCTACTCAATAATTCCTCTAGAACAAGTGTTCTTCTCGACTTCACACTTCTTATATAGTCTTCCTAAAAAAAACGTGCATTCGTGCTAACAATGTTTTTTTGTTGGTCAGACTATAAAAGACATATCTCTTTATTCCCTTAGGATATCCAGCAAACATGTATAATTCTGATCGATTGGTCCTGAATGTATGTTGTTGTTTTCAAGGCATATCCTTAGAACAAATATGGGAGGAATGAGTAACTCACCATGGATCTAACCATATCCATCATAGTTTTATTCCTTTTTTTCTGTCACACCATTCTGTCCTAGAGTGTCAGGTGTTGTAAGTTGAGAAATAATCCCTTCTTCCTTGAAAGTCTTCGAACTCTCCTAGCAAGTCTTCGAACTCTCCTAACCAGATCGTAGTGTTTTGATTTGTTTCTCTAATTATTTCACAACCATAGCCTTTTACTCTTTGAACTTTTCATAGATTTCAGACTTTTGGCCCATTAGATAAACATGTTCAAAATGAGAGTCATCATCAGTAAAGGTTAAAAAATATTTGTAACCTCCTCTTGCTTGGATATTCAATGGCCCACATATATCACTATGTACGAGTTTGAGGTATTGAATGGCTCTTTCACCCTTCATTGAAAATGGTCTCTTGGTCATTTTACTTTATATTGAGGATTTGCATGTGGGTAGTGATCTCACACTTAAAGTTTTCAATGGATCATCCTTTGCAAGTCTTTAATCATGTCCAGGCAAATATAGCCAAGATGTAAGTGCAACAAGTAGGTTAGATCGATTCAGTCAGAATTCAATCTTTTACTATCCATTTGTAAATCAGTATTTACTTCAGTGTCACATATCATTGAAACTTTTATTTTTATGTAAAATAAGTTATCTATCAACCGTGTAGTAGTAATTAAGCAATCATTTCTCAAAATACCAATATCATAGAAAATCCTTGCTCATTTAAACTAGCTACTGAAATGAGAGTTTTCCCAAAAACTAGATATAATAAACATCATGTAGAACCAAATAATTGTTATCAAATGACAATTTAATATTTTCAACTGATACAGCCAATACCAGTTCTCCATTCCCCCAACAAAAGGTGAACTCGCCCAAGATACCTCCTTGAGATAATCTATGCATTTACGTTTCCATTGGCTAGCGACTCCACAATGATGACACTTCTCTTTCGACTTGTCCACCTTTGTAGTGCCCTTGCATTTAGAAGCTTTCGAGTTCTACTTCTTAGCCTTCTTTGAACCGTTCTTGTGTTTCTTTTTTATGCTAGAGGTCGAAGGCTTACTTTCAATAAAGTTTGCCTCTCCGTCTTCCTCTTGCCCTTCAGAAATAGGGTCGTAACTGCTTGCAACTCCTTCATAAGTTCCAGAAGTGAGTACCTCAACCTATTCATTGAATGATTAAGTTTAAAATTCTCAAAAGTCTCAGGCACGATCTCAAGGATCATATCAACTTGGGTCTCTCCATCTACCTTAGCACCCATTATCTTCATCTCATTCAGATAATTTATAACCAGCATCATGTGTTCTTTGACAGGAGCTCCAGGTTTCATCCGGCAATTCATGAAGTTTCGCATAACAGCCTGTTTGGCTTGACGACCCTGATCCCTGAACATTTCGGTGATGTTCAACATCATATCAGTAGCGGATTCCATGTTCTGATGTCGTTGCAATAACAAGAATATTTTTAGTGGAACATCTTTCACAATCCCTAGAGATATAGTTCACTAATAGACCGAGTGATAAGTAATTTGACTCATTCACATCCAGATCATGAATGTTTGGAATCCATATTATGCAAGGAGACATTTCTTTTGCTAATTCGAATTGAAGGGTGATATAAAATCAGTCTATTTCCGGCATCATATCCATAGTTAGCGCATTCATCATAGTTAGAAACTCCAGCTCCGTATTAAGGTCACGGTCGATATCGTCACTATCATCAATATCACCACTATGATCAATATCGTCACTATGATCAATATCTTCACTATCATCAATATTGTCACTATCATCAATAAGAAAACCCTTAGGCTTGTTATCCAGGAACTTGTTCAGAAATACTGTAATGAAAGGAACATAGGAGTTTGTTGCTAGGTATTTGACCAAATAGGATTGTCCAGTTCTTATAGAACCTATCATTAAACATAAGCAACATTTTTCTCTTGAGTCGATTCAATAATAGGCTCAAGGGGATAAGGGGTAGTGAGCATAAACTTTTGTTTTTCTACCTTCAGTATGATATCAAGATTACGTTTCCAATCCACGTAATTTTCACCAGTAAGTTTGTTTGCATTCAATATTGTTGAGAGTAGGGATAATGACATGATTACTGAATAGAGTAAATAAAGTAGTGTAAATAACTACTTAATCATTTAGGAAAGTATGATGCATGATGCAAACACTTAAATATTAAAAATCTGATAAACAATATTTCTTCTCTGATGTTACGATCAACAACGATAGCTCGTCTCATCTAAGAACAACGTCTGAGCTACCTTCTATCGCATCGAAACTCTTCTCGTTCGGTTAACACTTCTCAAGATGTCACTACATCTAGCTTAACCAATCACCAATGATTTTGGTTACCTTAGCCCCATTGACTAGCTTCTATGAGAGATTCCAATGTGTTTCGGTCTAAGTGTTTAACCAACCCATTGGCTTTAAAGGTTGCTATGAACTAACAATTTCTTTATAAGTTTTAGCTTCTCAAGAAACTCGATGACTCAAAACGACACGATTCTCAAGTTTCTCCCACTAAAGAGAGGACCGCTAGGGTGGTTCTAAACCATTCATCGTGACATGATCAAGTTTGTGTTGGGGACCTTAGGATCGTTTCAACGTAAACGACACTCCCACTTGGTTTATGAAAAAATAGATTTTTATTTGTTTTTCAATATATAACTTTTTATAAATTTGAAAAAATAAGTTTTGAAAATTATAAAGTTTTATAAAATTTAAAATTTAAAATTTATAGCTTTAATAAGATTTGGATTGTATTTAAATTATAACACATTATAAATTTAAACTACAATTATGCATATACATGCTACATAGTATTTTGATATTGACATATCTCTATTTCTATATGACATGTTATATTATGATACGAGATTAATAATAAATCATTCATTCAAAAGTAACATCTCTATAACTCATTTCTAATTATAATCCATAAAAAGAATAATAAATAAATTATAATAATTTATATATAAATTTTCATGGCATCTACAATCTTCTCATTCTCTTTCAGAAAGTCCCACCAAATTGTAACTCTTTACAAAGATCCAGTCCCATTTTTAAAATTCATATTTCAATTTAAAATTTAATTTTGCAACCATTTTTACTTTGATAAATAAATTACAAAGTAAATTAATCAAGTGATTTATATTTAAAAATAATTTATAAAATAAAATCCAATTAATTAGTGTTAATAAATTATCGAATTAAATAAAAAAATTTAGGGACTGGATTGGGCAAAACCCTAAGGTTTTCTAAACCCAAAAAATTTCAAAACCTCAATTCTAAACCCTAAAGTTTCCAAAAAATTCAAAGTTTCCTAAACCCTAAATTTTTCAAAACCTCAAGGTTTCCTAAATCCTAAATTTTCCAAAATCTCAAAGTTTCATAAACCCTAAAGTTTCTAAAACCTTAAGATTTCCTAATCCCTATGGCTTCCTAAACCATAATTAGGAAACCTACGACAGCAAGCGGTAATGGAAATCAATGGCGTGGGACAGTAGGCGACGGTGCGGCGCTGCGGCAACGGTGGTGATGAACGATGATTTTTCTTGCGACGATAGATTTACATGAAATTTAAAGATACAACTTTTGCAAAATTTCAATTACATCACATCCTTGCCTCAATTTCGGCGTAGATCAATTCTAAAATTGAAAATAAACACTTAGAGCTAATCGATCGGGATCCATTCATAAAACACATTCAAACATTGAATCTACCATACAAAAATATATGCCAATATCACAAATATGCACAATCAAAAACTCAAGGCTGTGATACCAATTGTTGGATCAGATTTTAAAATTTGATGAAAAAATAAATGAACCGCGAATGGTTCGTGGACGGAAAATAAAAAAATCACAACAAACATTTAATCATATTAAATGTAAAATATTTTCCATGATCATACGTATTTAAATAACCTTTTTCTTCTTCCTTTATAGAAATCAGCAGCAACTTTTAGGGGGGAGAAAACCTTTTTCTTGCTCTTTGTAATCACACTTCGTGGTTAGAGTTATGTCAACACATACTTAGGAGCAACCCTAATGACATCTCTTAAATAATGACCACGGAATTTATACACATACCCTTATATCATAAATTGCCGAAAATCTCCTCCCTACACTACCCTCTGTGATTTTTCACATCTTCCCGAAAGCCAATACTGTGTTTAAATTCATCAATTCAAATTAATAAATTAAATTGATCTCTATCAATTAATTAATTAATTTGTTTATTTACTAATTATCCAATAATTAGAAAATAACCAATGAATTAATTTAAACATTAATTTTACTCTTCACTACTTTAGTGATGACACTCATTACACATGGGTTCAGGAAGTCTACCTTGATCCAAAATACATTTTTTGCCCAACCGATGTTGTTTCTCATTCCTGTCCTTACGCGCTACTCCTGAGACCGAATGGACCCACATGAATAAAGCTATAGGATTCAAATACTCAACGAATTTATCTCCATAAACTCCCGACCTATTTAATCTTGACATCATACAATTCCATTATAAGTTCGATGCTTAATCAACTCTTGATTCATGCACACTACATTTTCTGTTGGTGCAAATAACGGTCCATATAATATTTTGCTATGTTACCCTTCGTTAATATCAATAACAAGAGCGGGATATAAAATTACCATTTTACTCCTCTAGTTATTATTTTTTTAACTCCTTTATTGACCATGAATAAGAAAAACATAACTATGAATTGTCTCACACAGTTTACCATGTTTTATTCCATGATTCATTTCATCGAGTACCTGGCCAGGTTTATTTACTCACACACTCATCAATAAAACATAAAGTGATATTATTGCATTTTACAATCTCACCACGAATTTCATAACTGTGAATCACATAACTCCAACATAGTTGAATCACGATCCCAACAACCGAGATATTATCCGGCAATTCGCCGTATGAAAGAGCGCATGTAACTAAGTCAAGTTTCATATTCACCTCAGGATTAAGGTGTAACAATTAGATTTAGAGCTAGATAAACGACTTTGCTCCAAACTAATTTGTTATTGGTCTATTCAACATATTCCATAATAGTCGTAACCAGACTTGATTGCATAGTCGATCATTAGACTGCGAATAATATTCTGAACTATTTCAGAAGAGTTTATCTGGAAGACCCCTCTGTCTTTACTCTTCTTATGTTGACAATAGTTTCAAGACTTAAGTAAATTATAAACACACTTTAATTAAAGAAAAACTTCCATCGACTCATAACATTCAATAATACATAAATATTAGAGAAATAACTAAATACTCAAAATAGTTATTACACCCTATTTTATGGACGCAATTCTAACATTAACAACCTCGATTAGGACAAGTGATTAAGCTAACTTACTAGCTAAAGTTAGCCACTACTACTTCCCATTTTAATTTATAACAGAATATGATTCTTCATGTAATTTATTTCCAGATGATATAGTTTAATGATTGAATTTGATTGATTCACTCAGCCTTCTTTCCGAACAGAATGCATGAAAATTATCATAACTTTTATCCGGGAGCTCCAAATTGAGTATCGTAAAATTCTTCGGGAAGTTAATTTTCGTATCTTTCTAATTTTATATAATTCATCATCTAATTCTCTTCCAGTCAATACAGTTTAATAACTAAATCTAGATTATTTGTAATAGTTTCTGCCATGATCTTCACGTCAAAGGCCATCTTGATAAGAAGATCGAGCGTTAAATTGGTCGAGTTAAATACACTATTTTTAGTGTCTCGAGTTGGATGTATGATCTTAGAAAATTCATTTTGAGTTGATAATGTTTAAGAACTCAAATCAGTTTAGGCATGGCGTACTAAGTTATTTAGAAAATGCTCGACTATGGTTTATATTATGATAGAGTCATGCTAGTGTTTATATGGGTGAGTTACCAACATGATTATAAGTTTACAGTAGTTAACCCAAGTATGATAAATATAATTTATGGGAATAGGCTTGAAGAATGAGGATATATACTAAATTTTAGGTTAATCATGCCCGCTCGAGTGATGTAAAATCAATCTCTATTAAGGATTTTAATTTGATGAATGATCATGCATCAAAAAATAAACTCTCATTTTATTAATGGATAAAACGATATATTAAAAAGAAGAAAAGAAATTAAAAAGGTGAATACTTAGCTTCGAGTTCAATATGCTTTTCTGAAGGTCAAGCCAGTAGAAGATTATTGAATCTTGACGTTCTGGATTCGTAATAATTAATTTGAGCAATTAAGACTTTTGAGATTTTACCCTCTTTTTCTTTGCAGATTTATCCTTGCAATGGTTTTGAAACTTGTTTATTCATTGAATTTTGTGAATTTACCCCTTTGGATTTGACCTTCAATTATTTTGACTATTTTAAAGGAGCATGGAGTATCCGTCTTTCTCGTTTCACGTTTTTCATTTTCGTTCATGATCGGTGTTGAGTTTCCGTTTGCAAGCATCACAGTTCGAATTTGCCATTAACGAGAATTGATTTTGTTGTTGCAATTTTCTCTTTGCGAGCGTCTTCAGCTTTAATCAACTTTCAATTTGTGAACAACTTTTCCATCTGGATTATGGCTTCCATAGCAATCCTGAAGTCCGTTCAACCTTGGTCGTGGGTGTGCATCTTTTATTTTACTGCACTTTTACATATTGAACAAGAGAGAAAAAGCCTTTGAAAATACATAGATTATTATCATGATAAATTTTATCTTATAATTCATCTATCGTGATTTTTCTAAATCCGATTGTTTGGGATAAGCTTAAATTTGATTTATAGTTTAAAAATTGATTTAAAATTCAAAATACTAAAGAAACTTTTGATTTATAATTTGAAATTTGATTTTAGAATTCAAAATACAAAATAAACTTATCATAACATATTTTTAGGTAAAATATTTTATTATTCATATCATTTTAAACTTTTAACGTCTATTTTTTTAATTGATTTAGCAAAAATCCTTCAAAAATTTAATGATTTTTTTATCTACTCACGCTCACTTTTAGTTTTGTCGAGAACTATAATAGTGTAAAAATATATGCCAACAATAATTGTTAATTGAACTTGTAAGTAACGAGTTTACCTTTTTTTTAACATCCTTTTTTTTAACATTTCCATCGAGATCCAACTTTGATGCCCCTAATTAATATTTTGAATCATTCCTCTTCTTTTTCTTCAAGCTTCATATTAATTTACAATACCGTCATTGAGATTTTGGTGCCCCCACTTTGATATTCTTCAAAGTTATTTCTTGTTCTTCAAATCTCATATCTCGGATGTGTTCGATTGTCTTTTAGAGAACTTGATTTTCATATCTCAAAAGTTTCATGTTAGAAAAGTAAGAAAATATGAGAATCTTGAGCGTCGATTCACTAAATGAAAACACCAATTGTAAAGAAAAAATTCACGGCCAACTCTACAACCCATGATGGGAAAACCACTCAATGAAAGCATCAATTGTAGAGAAAAAAATTCACGATTTGTAGAATTAATTTATCGTGAATTTTTTACATGATAATGAGAAAATAAAGAGTAAGTAGAAGAAATCAGTAATAAACATCATAGTTTATGTGAAAATCCTTGATGAGAAAACCACTGGAAGCTTTTGGTGGTATTTTTTATCGTGGAGAAGATATTTACAAGGCTAATACAAACTAACATTTTTCTACATGTTGTGCTTGTTTTTTTTTGTGTTGAGAATCTCCTGATTATAATGACTGAACATTTATTTATAGATTCAGTTTGAACAATAATCGGTTACATAAAATTTGATTCATTTAATCTATTTATAACAAAAAAGGACAGTTAAAGAATATTCTTCTTCGACCCACTATTGATATCAATTTGAATTGATCTCATTCGTCCATTCAATCTGATGATTATATTTTTTCACTTCCACTGATCAAGTCAGTGATATGTTGTCCTTCCTTGAATGATTATGAGATTTTTCATTTAAACATGATAACTAGTTCAAATAATTCTGTAACTTAATTCAGCATAATTTAAGATTAAAACAAATTCAGCAAAAACAACAAAAATCCTATTTGCAAATTTTTTTGTCAAATCCTATTTCCAATTTCAATCAACGCTGACCGATGTCCTCCGCTTCAAGGCAAAGAAAACCGTTAAGTGGACCAACATAAGTCCGTTGATGACTAGAGCTACGTGTCTTGCTTATCGGCCACTAATCCAGATCCGTCCATCACAGTCCCACCTGCAAAACTGTACCACCATCACCAAAATAAGATATTCGACACGTGGCAATTGGGTAATAGTCAATCCTTTTGGGCGTTGGTCGTCTACGTGTCACGTGTCGCCTATCAAACGCCATCATTATTTATTTTGACCAAAAATAGTAAGTAGCGTGCCTATCTACCACCGTCCTAACCGACACGTGTCCGACCAAAATTATAATAATTTTTTAATTAATTTCTGAGTTTTTCATTTTTAAATATTTGACGGTTGTGGAAGGTTCTTTTTACAATTAGGGTTGGAGAATTTATGTGCTCGGACTAATATAGAGCAAATATTTAAATATAAAAAACGAACGAATATGATTTAATCTTGAAAAAATATAAACAAATAAATAAAAATATCACATCAGTTCTACTATTTTTTATTTTTGTACAAGATCGATTTGAGTTATTAGAAAAAATTAGAACGATCCAGATCAGTAAAAACAGATATTTTTTATCTAAACAAGATGTGATAACATATAGCGGGTGCTGTAATGGAGGAGTGATAATATATCATCATACACGTGGAAGGATAGGAGGGCTTGGACGGTGAGGTTTGGAAGGGGGCTAGGAGGACAGGACGGGCAAACTAAAACATAAGAGTTTTTTGGGGAATTTTGTGTTTAGATATTCATACGATCTATCAACTTCGGTCACCCATCGAAAAATATTGAAAAAAAGTTTATGATTTTTATATGTAAGAGGTGTCAAAAGCTATGATTTGGCTTCTTGTTCTTGGATCTAAATGCCTATCTTTTATCTTCAATTCATTGTATATATATCGTAATTTTTTCCAATGTTACAAGCACACTGATAAATAAATATTTGTTAGATATTACACTTTTCCGTTTTCACTGTGCACTAAGGCAGTCGTTTTAGTTCATTTTTTGTTGACTTCACTTAAATAGACCTGTACATGTGACAAAAAATTTATTTACGACATGTCTTATTAATAGTAGTTTAAAGTACTTTATACCTCTAGATTTGTACTATTTGATTGTATTTATTTTTTTAGTATGGTATGTTAGAGAGGATTATTTTGTTGTTTAAAAGAATAATATTTGGAACAAGTTGCTAAGGATCGATGTGATAAAAGGATCAGCTACGGAACAAGGAGAGTAAAAATACAATACTTTTCTTAAGCTATTGGTATTGGATTTCACACAAAAAAAATTTGTTCAAAATCAAGAAATTTCTTCATGATCCGACTTCCAAGTATAATGTTTAGTACATGTACGTAAAATGTAGTTAAGTTTGTTTAAATAAGAGGGAATAATTATCTTCAAAAAAAATTAAGAGGGAATAATTACTTGATACAATGCTTGCGAGAATGGGGAGACATAATTGTTCATGCATTCTTTTAAAAAATTGAGTTGTTTTCTATATTTGCATATGAAAAAGAGTAATGAATATCAAAGTAGGATCCCTCCTAAGGTAACACAAATGTAACACACTAAAGAATTTCATTTGTACTTTATTTTAAGATACAATGAACAAAAAATATGATACCTAAAAATAGAGTATAAATGTATGTCTATGATACGTTACATTCACAATTTTGTAGAATCTCCCATCAAAGTAAAGGAGAGGAGAATTGAATCACAATAAAAGTTCCTTTATTTTAACAAAAAATTTCATTCACGCTCGACCCCAAATAAAAGTCCTAGCTCTGCTCTTGTGAGTTGCTATATTTATACACAACGTTATGCAGAGTAACTTTTGAAATATGACCTAATTTATCATGGTAAAGTACGTACAAACAACAGTCAAATTGTGATGATGTTGAGGAGGAATAGAAGCATATATATGAAAATAGAAAGGTTCCAACTTTTCACGAGTTCCTTGATAATGAGATGAGAATAATTTTAATTTAATTTAGTATCTGATATTTCTGTTCACATATTACCCTTATCTTGATTTGACAATATGTATAATTGGTCAACATATTATCTCACACGTATATTAAACCCGTCTTTTCATTTCATTATTGAATTTGAAGAGACATTTAATTTGTAACTCAATATACCTATTTTTATTTAAAAAAAAGTCTTATCTATTTCTTTTCATTAGTTCTAATTAATGTGCACTATAAATACGAGTATGATTGCTTAGCTTTCAACTAACATAGCTTGGTGACCTACGAAGTTCTTTTAAATTTTTAACGAAATTGTTTTTAACATGTTTAATGCATGTACTATTTAATTAGTATTTTTTTAATTCATTCATTACATTTGACATTTCTCAATACTTTCTTTTAAAGTTACTTTATGTTGAAACTATATATTCCACTCACATATGATTGACTCATTTATATAAGTCTCATTTAATTTTATGCACGATTCACGTGAATAAATTAATGATGTACATAGAAAGTACATACTCTAGAAATCTTGTACATCTTCGTGGGAGTTTCAGAAAAAAAAATATTTTGTTGGAATGTTTCTCATCTACTACTAATTTTATTATTTAAATTAAAATGTTCTTTCTCTAATATTGAAAAATCTAAAATTTATATTTTGTATCTACTATAAAAAAGTCTGATTAGATCAATATGATTGTATAATGAACACAAAATATAATGTTATAATTTTTTAGGCTTTTAAGATGGGTACATTAAAAGTTATACCGATTATATTGCTATGGATATGTGATTATTAGCACAAACACCAATCAAAGTAATTATTGGATTATGACACATATAGTTAAGTTCAATACGCATACCTATGAAATCAAATCATATATTATCCCAAACCCTAGAATTTGCAATTTTAAAAAGACACATACATAATAATTGAGCCTTCCAGAAACTTCCTAACACTAACTAACTACTCTAAAAGTTTAATTAAGACCAACTAACAAAGAATATAATAATTAATTAGCTAATAGAAAACCGTACTGCTGCTTAATATCTCCCTTGGATTATTGGAGGATATATCGCATAATTGGTGTTCTAATTTTTTTATGGTATATGTGATGAATTGAAAATTCGGGATCCCACATGTTCTGTTAGGTTATGAATGGAATGTTGAGCTGAAAAGTAACGACACAAACTTGATAAAAATAATAAAAGTAAAGAGAATATTTTGTTACTTATTTTAATTTTCATGTTCGGTCGAACTATAGAGTTTATTTTAACTGAACATGATCACTTTCTGTTCGTTCAGAACAAGAGGCGATATATTTTCTACCGGTAATGTAAAGAATATGAATTAACAAAACAATGATAGTCCAAATATCTATTTTCCTTATGAAAATATGAGTCTGACACAATGGATTAATGACTTGCATTTCGAGCAAATTTTTAGTACTGTATAAGAAGTAATCTCTTTTCCTCTTAGCTAGAAAGATTTGATTTAAAATCCTCATTTGCCAAGCTACAAAAGAAAAAAACAACAAGAAGCAGATGGTTAAGCCTATGATTCGAACCACGTGTTACATTCCTGACATAAATGTTTGTAACTTGATAAAGGTACGGGGGGATTGAGACTCTTGACATAAATGTTCGAGTCTTTGTAACTATTTGTAGCACTAAACCTACTTCTGGTCTCAATCACAAACAATAAACGTAAGTTTTACACTTGACATAAGTATGATAAGATTCAAATTCTTTGTCGTTGGTTAATTAGATATGAACAATCTTAATCTAGTCTGGAAAAATGACATTTTTAAAAAAAATTTACTATGCAATTGAGTCAAATTTAATCTATTCAGATTTAGATCATATCTAATCAAATTGTCTCCTCTGTCATTGCTAGGTAACAATAGAATGTCCATTCTGGGATTGGGATATGTAGAGTAAGTTTCTGCAACCTTTTTTACAAAAAGAAAAAGAAAAAAAAAATATCTATCTTCATCACTCTCCATAGAACTGAAGCAAAACCATGAGCAGTAATAACCGCAAATTAAATAAAAACTACGAGTTAGTTACTTTGATTTTTGACAAAGCAGGAAAGTAAGAGAGCAAAGGTAAACGAAGAGAAATGGGAGACCCTTTATAAGGTCTGCGACTGCTGAGAGAAAAAAAGTTGTTGTTTGAACTCCATTATTTAAAGCTTACCTAAATTCCAATTGCTGAATTGGAACTTGTAAGAGAGCACCAAAAGAATAGCTAAATACTATCTTCGTTTGTCCCCTTCTTCTTCCAAGGCAATTTTCTTCTGCGATTCACAATTTTGAATACATCTTTCTGAATTTGGTTTTTGGGGATTGAGAAACTTAGTACGTAGTGTTGATGGTAAGATTCTCCCTCATTAACGCCCTTTTTTTTCTCCTCGCTATGATTCCGAACTCTGCTGTTTGACAGCTGAGAAAAAAAGGCTGTGGAAACGGAAAAGGGTCTTATAGATTTTGGAGCTTCGATGTTTTCCTAGCTCTTCTTGGGGTTGGGGGAGGGTCGGGGTGTTCTTCAAGCTGACCTTCACCTAGCTTAAATTCTTGGTTTCACGCTGGATTTAGAGGAGGGTTTTGCGGAGTCAATTATTAGAAACCATTTGTATTATTCTTTTCTTTGAATTTCAAAATTTTCGAGGCTTACTCATTAACCAACAGGGGCATTTCCCATCATTCATTCTAGAATCTCTGTTTCTTGGTCTTTGTACACCAAGCTAAATTCTCATCATTTGAAAAAAGAAATAGTAATATATTACTATAACTTTGGCTTTGCTTTTCTTCAATTGTTGCTTATCTGTGATAGTTTGGAGTTCCTTTACTCACAATTTTTATCAAATTTCTTCTCTTTCTTCTGGAGGATTTGGTTCCATAGCTCTTCCCTGTTTGCTACCTCCTCTTTGGGCTTCCTGAATTCCAGTTTTCTTGTTGAACTAGAATTCCTTAATTTTCACATTCATTTTGAATCTCTATGAGTTAGGAATGGAGTGCACGGGTGGATTTTCTACTTTTTAAGCTCGAATCTGTTTGCAATCACAGGATGCGTCTTTGTATGCCTTTCTTTGTCACAGACTCACAATGATAAAAAAGAACCATTTGAAATAAGGATAACCAAAAAAAAGGTGGAGAAAAGCCATCTGTCATTTTTCATGATATTCATGTGATTCTGTTGCATTTCTGCTTTGCCTTCACTTTTAAGTTTTCTTTTCTGTAGCTGTAACCTCTGCTCTGAACTCCTTGTGCAGAAATCACAAGAACTTGACTGATTGCTCAGCCATCTGATAAGGGCGGAGGTGGGTACATAACATTCTTTATGATTTTTCGAATCTAAATATGATGTAAATAACGTAATTAGATTTTGAAAACGAATGAGATTCACTGGGAGGGACCACTCTATTAAGTATTATAGAAGGTAAATTTATTTTGTGGAGACTTCTCTTTGTGTTATTAGTATGCTACTCGTGAATAACTTTAATACTTCTGCTTTGTTGGTTGACGTTTTTATTAATCATAATCGTTGCTGTCTTACTGTTAACCATCACCTTATGAAAGTTGTGTATCTCAATTTTGTTTCACAATCTGAGTCTAATCTCATATCATGATAATATAGCATCTATACTCTCGCTTCCAAGAGGTGATTGCATGTATGCAATTGTTGATACAGAATCACAATTCTTTTTGAGGTGAATCGCTTTTCTTTCAATTGGGTTTGCAGATATTTAAACTTTAGGATATGGGATGCCTGGTGTCAACACCGACAGATTCGGGTGGAAATAGGAAGAGGCCAGGAAACATTGGGGAAGTTTCTGTTTATGTTCCGGGTTTACGGATTCCCAAACCCTGTGATTTCTCTCAGCATCTTGATGATCATTTGACCAAAAGCTTAGTAGAGCGCTTATCTGCTCTGAGAACTCGTATAGTTGTAATGGCCGGGCAAGAAGGTCCTACAATTACAAGAACACGAAGAAAAACTGCTACTCAACATGGTATGTTAAAGCCTGCCATTTTATAATATTGAATTTCTTTTGGTTTTCATATGATACATCAGATGTAGCTCTTCCCAACAGGAGGTTCGACCTTAGCTGATCTTCAGCAGGCGCTTGAAGATTACTTGCCTGTTCTTTTAGGATTGGTCAAAGATGGTCAGTGATCTTATGGTAAACATTATAGTGTGCCGCATCATATTAGCTCTAATTGTGTCTTTATCTACATTCTTAGGAAACCAGCTACAACATAGAGTACAATTTGCATGGATTAATCAAGAGGATGATACGGAGGTTCTATATCACTTCCGATACTTCCTTTTTTCTGTTTGGATATATTTTCTGGTTGGAGACTTCATCCTCAATTAACCAATCAAGCCATGAAAGACAAAAATGAAATTAAATGAAAAGGAGATTGCCCCACTATGCTCTAAGATCATTGGATCTGATAAGGATCAATTATTTTGCAGGAAACTGCCATGTTTAGTGCCTGGTATGAGGTGCTTTCAGTTTTGCACTTGATAGCAATGCTATGTTTATCACAAGCCAACTTATTACTTCTTCCGAGAACATCCGCTGACGGTCATCAGCCAAAAGTTTCAGAAGGTAGTAACTTACTGTAAATCTTCTCTACGTGCCTAATGGTGTACCTATCTTTCTACCAGGGCTCTGTCAATTAAGCAAAACACTCAGCTGTTTTAGAACTACTCTGTCAGCTGAGTATAGTAATCTATCTCGTAGAGCTTACAGGCTTCTTAGGTTTACATATGTTGCTTTGCTTGTCTACCCCTAATTTACTGGTTCAAAACGGAGGTGTCATTGTCATTTATCTTTGACAGAGAACAGACGATCTTCCATAGATATTTTCTTAAAGGCTGCAGGATTCTTAGATTGTGCAGTTCGGCATGTCCTTCCACACTTGCCTTCTGAACTCAGGTAGTCAGGTTTATACATGAAAAGTTTGCTGTTTGCCTCCACCTTTCGTGCTTGATTATCACAGCTTTATTATTCGTGTTATTATACATTTCTGTTTTACGGTAGGCGAAATCTCCCGGTAGACCTATCAGAAGGAGTTCTTCGAGCACTTTGCCTGCAAGCTCTAGGGCAGGTAATAATTCGTCCAAGCTTTAATAATTAGAATTCCCCTGAAAAAACAGAGTTCTTAGTGAAGCTCAGCGGCTTTTGATGAAATAGAAATAATTTAGTTTAATCTGTTTCCAAGTGAAAAGACCAAATTGGCTCTGGATATGCATTTCCTCCTCGTGTTTTACTTAATTGTTGGAAAGTGGGCCCAACAATGTAAATGTAGCATGAATACTATTCCTCCCTGATCTTCAAGCTCAATTTGACATATTAAACCAGACGAGTAGGCTTGAGGAAACTGAGACTAGAACCAAGGAACTCATGGAATATGAAGTTCTCTTACATCCCCATTGTGCTATCTATTTTTTATAAGTACAAATTGTTTGGAGAAGTATCCAACAGTGTCCAGCAAGCATGAACTCTACCAAGTGTCTTGCTAACTATCAATGATCATGATGTCACTTTTGTGTCAGCTATTATGTTTCCTTATTCTGCTTTGATGAGATTTTAAAAAGATATTGATGTCCTGTTGCATTTGTAACAGCTGGCTTTTCCACTTCGTTGCAATAAATAATTAGAGGAGCCAGCGGTTGATGCAAATGTACCATTCTAAGTTTGAATTTTTTTATGGCTTGGATTTTAATGAAATTCTTTCAATGTACGATTTAGGGAGTTGACATTCAGTTTGGAATGGCTATTGATAGTACAAAAGCAACTCTCGCAGTAAAACGAAGGCTTGCGTGCGAAATGGTAAAATATTGGCAGCAGGTATGAGTACATGGCATTAAGAGCCTCATTATTGCATTTTTGGGCCTTTGTTTTATCCCAAGTCATGTTGTGGCTTCTGGCTTAATTGTTAGATCCGCAGATTTATTCATGACGTGTGAAACTCTATTTGTGTGAGTGTTAATTTGCAGTTTCATCCCCTTTGGGTATATTTGCAGTTTCATCCTTTTAGAGTAGTTTTTTGTCGTTTTAGAGATGTTGCTGCCTATCGCATTCTCTTCCTTGACATTTTGCATGGGGATTTCTTCCTTCTCTTTTGTTGTGTATATTAAAAGATCAGCATCGGTTTATATGCAATACATAAATTAGCTATTAGGTGGAACTTTTTATCCATATCTACCCTCGAGACACATCTAAGGCAGTTAGAACCTCGTTGGAGTTGAATTGTTGAAGGTTTTACTTCATGCAGGAAAAGAGGAACAAGTGCTTGAATGGATTTGGTTGTTGATGCTTTTATAGAGAAACTTTCTGTTGGAAGAGAAGAGCCCCATTGGAATTCGATAGTTATTTTTAATAGATATGTCTAATAGTTATAGGTTTACTGTCTACAAGCTCAATCTTTTGCATAGTGGTTCCGGTTGAGTATTTAAGAGATATGCTCTCGTAAGCTAAACTTTCACTTGCGCTGATTCTTTGCAAGCTTGGTTATTTTACTCTAAGCTGAGTGATAAACCAGGACTAATAGTCGCATACATACTTATGAGGATCTGATCTATAACATTATCTTGGTATTACGTTGATAAATCTCTATCTCAAATAGACTATTATATTTTGTTCATTTAATTATTACCATGGTATCAAATAATATATTTGTATAACAAATATGTGGGTTTGAAAATGAACAACTTTGAAACCTGTTTGCTTTACAGGCTCAAGACAATATTATGAACCTTCCATTAGCGAATGGTTGGGGAGAAAAGCATGTGCTTTTTATTAAGTGGAAGTATGTTGAAGCAAAGGTATCTTCTGATTACTTTCATGTTTGTTTACTCTTATTGTTGGATTGTGTCCCACATTACCTGACTTTTCTCATTTTGTATTGATTATATGGCTTTTTAGTTCCCCCTTTTAATATTTGGGTTTTAAGCAGTAGAATGGCCTGTAGTTGTTGTGCCGTGTGGTTCGGCTATTATGTGTGTGCCACGTTGTCCGACTGTTGTGTGTTCTGGTCAAGGATAGTGTTTTGGTCCCCCCAGGTCTGCCTGGCTTTGCTCCTTTTGCGTGACTTATAATGCTTAGTTCCCCTTTTCATAATATTTGAATTTTAAGGAGTAGAGTGAGCCGAGTTTTTCACTTTATATCTTGAATAATTAATAGTAATACCTCTCTTCTTCCTAGTAATTTGTTAATGGCGTCTATAACCTGGTATAAATCTTGAATAATAATATCATGCTTTTAGTTGTTAAGGAGCAAAAGTTTGACATATATGCAAAGATACCACGTTGGTTAACTGATTAGCTTGAAAGATAGTATGCAATTAAAATCTAGTTATCATTTGAACTGCTTGACATCCTTGCCATGATGTTTGTTGTGTTATTCCTGAATTTAATTCGAGTCTCTTAATTAGAACTCGCATACTATCCTGCAAATGGGACAAGCTTATCATCTTACTAAAATTATAACCAGGCTGCAGCTTATTATTATCACGGTTTAATTCTTGATGAGGGGAACACAGAGAAGTCTCATGGGATGGCTGTAGCTGCTTTGCAGGCAGCAGATGAGTATTTTAAAGAAAGTAAAAAGGCATGTGAAGTGTTTAATGCAGCACTTCCTCTATCAAGGTACACTATTAATCTTTTTTTTTTCTGCATTTTTCTTGTTGACATACAGAAATAAATACAAGTGTATCTTCACTCACTTGCGGACACATAGCCATACAATTCTGTATCTTCATCTGTAATGTTAAATTACAGTTTTTGAACTCTCAAACTATCACAAACTTACACTTTAAACCTAAACTTTTGAAAGTTGCAATTGACTTCCGATACTATTTGCAACTTCTAAAACTTTAGCGTTTGAAGTGTAAGTTTGTGATAGTTTGAGGGTTAAAACTGTATTAAACCCTTTTCTTTTCTTTACCGTTTGCCTTTTTGCATGGAGTTTTACAGTTATATAGTCTTGATAATTCCTAAAACATTTCTTCAAAACTTTCCTGACCTCAGGTCACTCTCACACATAATTCGAATTTCTACAATAGAGTAAATATATAGGTGAGAATGCATTTTGATCTATTTACAGAACTTCCCTTTCACTTCTATAGATCATAGAAGTTCATTAGTTGCCTTATGAAAGGTAGGTAATACGTTTCAGGAAGATATAATTATTTCTTTACGAACTTCTATGGTTGATGCAGAAATCCACCACTTTGGGGAACCATGAAGTATCTAGCTGAGAAAATTCCTAAAGATACTTCAAGCAAAGTACGAATAAATCGCGACCTTTACTCTCATGAAAAGTAAGTCATCTTTTGAAAAGAAGAAAAAAAAGAAAAATTCCTCCCACCTCCCATTCTGGTTTACTTAAATGACAAGGACACAGACATCCTTTCTATTTTGGAAAATGACACGTAATTCACTTATTTTAAGATTTCATTGACAAATAAGCCCAAAAACGTTGTTTATTACACAACACCATTGAATTTCAATACCATATTTGCCATTTTCTATAACCCGTGAGTCGGCCGTCTGGCCGCGGCGGTTAAGGGAAGCCATGACTGTCTAAAAGGAGAAAGTCACGGCTAACCCAAAACTATTTTTAAATTCTAAATTGTACTCTCTTCTTCTAAAACTATTTTTAGATTCTAAAACCATTTTCAGAAACCACTTTCAGATTCCAAGTTAAGGGTATTTTTGTGCTTTCATACTTCATAGAGAAAGTAACAGTTTTCAAAATGGACAGAGTCTATGTCATTTAAGTAAATTGGATGAGAGATTGATGGAATTTTCCCAAAAACAATCATAAAAAGCAACTTTCACCATCTTTCTTTGCAATAGTGATTAATCTTGCATATTATCTTACAGAATCATGGAGACTGCACCAACATTGCCCGATTTCGCTCTGGCCTTGAAGCCTGATGAATACCAACTTCCTCCAGTACACCCTTCTTGGAATGAGGAAAACTTCAATAGGGGGCAAACAGGTTCCAACCATCTCAAGGACCAAAAATAAGTCATGTCTATGAAACTCAACAAGATCACATAGATAAAAAGGTGCTTCTCCAAGAGCTTCAATATTGATATAAACCAGATGGGTTCTTCAATTGTTGTGTGTACCAAACGTGCATTTTCATCGCCTTTTTTTTACCTTTTTTTCTTTACTCTTTTTACATAATTTTTTTTTACTCAAGAAGCTTGTATCTTACACAATGATAGTACTACTGTCTTCAAGTTCCCTGCTATGTAAACACTGATTATGTTGGAAGAGAGTGGTTTAGTTGTCAAGTTCTCAAATAAAGTGAATATGTTCATCGAAATGAAGCCAGTAATTGTCCATTTTGTGCACACAAGATTTTTGTGCAAGTTGTGTGTATAACGATAAATATTGCAAGGAAAGTTTTCATTTTCAGCTGTCTGGACATGGATGAGGGATGAGGACATGAACTTTCTCCGCATCTCTAATCTGAAAATGTGCATGAGCATCAATCCTATATAATATTGGCAGATTTTTTTTTTAATTTACATCAACTCCTTTCTAGTTTGTCGTAGTTATACGAGCACTCTGTCTAGTTTAGTAATTACACAGAACTTTCTCATCCTTATTGAGAAGTCAAAGATGATATCCTCCAATTAATATATCTAATTACTATGAACTAATAATTTATAAGAAAATAAAATTGGAACTATGATAAATATAACAACCTATAAACATTGATATCTTATTAAAGAAAAGATAGTTGAGGGTACTTTCATAATAAAATGTTAGTATGGACTTGAGTATTGGAAAGTAGAGAGGATGATAGGTTTTGAAATTGAAGGAAATGTACTGTGTATTTTAGAAAAATTAATTGCAGAGGTTAGAAATTTGTTATTGATGATGTTGTCACTGTAGGATCGATATGACAATTCAAGGGAGGATGAATTGGGTGATCATGTTCAAATTAAAAACACTTTTCACACTCAAATAGAAAATGAATGTTCAAGAATTAACTTCAATGTTCCACGAGTTTAACTCTTAAAAAGATAAATAAGTAATAGATAAAATCGTTAAAGTAAATCATGTTTGCGATAATATAAATGTGGAAATATAAAGCAAACAAATAAAATAATTACGAAAACTTAAAGTGCGAAAATTAAATTACGAAAATTAAGTGCGAGAAATTAAAGTGCGGAAAATTAAAGTGTAAAAAATAAATAGCACAAAATAAAAAGAGAAGGAGAAGAAGATAGACACACGATATTTTTACGTGATTCGGGAAATCTTATCCCTATATCCACGCTCCAAGGCACCCTTGGAGATTTTTAATCCCACAATCTTCTTAAATGTGAAGACAAACCTTACAAACTCAATTAACTTATGGGTGCCAACTAAACCTCACAATGCTATACGTTTATAGATTAAGTGACATCTTACAATAACTCTCTCAAAATAGTAGAATCTTCAATCTAAGCTCACAATAAAATAATCTTGCTCACTCAAGAAATTTGCAAGTATAAAGCACAAAA
Organism: Datisca glomerata; assembly: GCA_003255025.1. NCBI lineage: Eukaryota > Viridiplantae > Streptophyta > Magnoliopsida > Cucurbitales > Datiscaceae > Datisca > Datisca glomerata. Next base: position 876,125 of record QANY01002371.1, read on the forward strand.
TATTAAGAGAGATTTTCAATACTATTCTCCAACTCCATTTTGGTCATCTTCCTCTGCTAGCTTCTGCTTTTCTTGTTCCTCTGCCAAAATCACAAATTTCACACGATTTAATCAGACCGTAAATGGTATTCAACATCTAATATAATGTCATCACTTCCAAATTATTTACATATAGACCAGCTACCATGGGAGAAACCTCTCGTCCCCCGTTCTGAGCCTAAAAATATATTTGGGGCGTAAGTATGACATCATCTTTGAACCAAGCTCTAAGTACGTCAAAGTAAGCAACCTCTGCTCAATCAAATAACTTAACATCAATAAAATTTAAAACTAAGATGAGGATCAAGACTAGGCATGGTATGTTTCTCACTCACTGATTGTTCACTGAAACCACATATTTGATGCACCTATTCTCAGATATAAAACAATCAAATCATGATACCATTGGATTGATTACTTGGATCGACATTTCCAATCCAACAGTTTTGATAGTTGGATTACTTGTTGATTTTTCCTTGTATATCCTCTTCTTAATATAATACCTTCACTGATAAAAAAATACATTTCAAAAGCAAAGAATACAATTTTTTTAATCATTATTCTTGCCAAAAATGCACAAGTTAGGATATCAAAAGATTCCATATACCATCCAAGGAAAGAAAAATCTTACGTTTATTCATTTATGAAGTGAACAGTTGAAATTCGACAAAATGTTGTGGATGTAGATATAGTCCAGGCTCGTATCAAAAAGGGGAAAAAAAAGATACAGTCTAGGCTGAAAGTTTGCAGGTTCAAAAACTCAACCCAAATTAAACAGAACTGGTATCATGATCAGTTTCTATTACTCCTCAGCAAGAAGCAAAATCTTCATAGCCAGTTATTACATAAAAAGATTAATCCTATTCAATTCTTACTTTTTTCTAATCAACAAACAACTGCAAATAAACTGGGGACTAATAACAACAAGAATGTAATAATTCCATACCCATGAGTTTGTAGACTGCCTTCTGAGTACGCCTTTCAAGCTTGTCAAGCTTCTTCTGCACATCTCTCCGAAGGTCCCAGTTTGGTTTCTTTGGAGCAATATTTACAAATGGGTCCTGAATACATATTTTTTTATTAAAATTGAGGAATATAAGAGATGATTTCCAAGACAAAGGAACTCAATCCAGTAACTAAATGTGTACAAAAAAAAGAACCTCCGTTTTATCTGTTTGAGGTGGCACAACTGCAACCGGGTCCTCAAATTTTGGCAGAACGGGTGGTGCAAGTTTAGCCTCCTGAAGCTGCTTATCGTGAGGAACATAGTTTCGAAATTTCATACCAAGATTACTGCAACAAATTCGCACATTTAAAACAAAAAAAGATCCAATTGGACAAAGTTCAAATAACTCCAAGTATGCACATACGAGAAAATAGTTGTCATAAGTTACTAGGAAAACCAGAGCAATCAGGACACTAAGATCATTATCAATAGAGGTCAACCCTAAGATAACTGGCAGCTGAAGAGTTATATAAAGATAGACAAACTATGAGTGTCTTTAGACAAAGTAATGCACAATGCAAACAAATTACAACAGACACCTTGGCAAACCAATAGAAATAAAAAATCATGAACAAGAGGTGTAGAGGAAGAGAAATACTCACTTATCCTCTCCAGCTTCATCGTCACCATTTGTCTTGTCCTCTCCTTTTGCAGATTCCTCATCTGGAGTGCTCAATAATTCCTGTGCAGCTTTCAGAGCTCTCAGTCTTTCCCGACGTGCCACAGCAGCCTGTTCAATCGAGTCTTCTTCAGAAGACATCACTTCACTGCGTCGTTCACATATCAAAAGCTAGTCAAGCACACACTCTTATTATCCTACTTGTTCACTCAGTTCATCAATCATTTTTCAACTTCGTACTTGGTAAAAATCATATTTTACCACTCACAAATCTTTTATCAGAAAAAAGTTGTTAAGCATACCAGGTTAGACTAGTTAGAATAAGTCTACGTTTGGAAAAGAGTCATCGTCTTGTTTTTTTAGTCAGTCAAAGTTCTAATGAGATAAACAACAAAGGATATCCTGCATGTTCATATTCTAGTATTGGTGATTTTAAAACCCTCCGGGAAAGTGTTGGCAAACTACAATGTCACCGTTCATCATAAAAGGAATCACCAGTCATCCAGCATGCTTCTTGTATCATTTAAGATGACTTGCAAGAAACCTGGCACATCTCTATTCATGTCTGCACGATATCAGTCATCAGAAGAAGGTCTGTGATGAAAACATCTTAATAAGGCATGATCATGGTGACAAATCGAACCTCAGCATTTGTCAGCTGTAAGAACTAATGTAGTGACTGCCATCTTTTCAGTAAATGACTAAATACACATAGATCTTGACATAAATGAAAATATAAGGTAAAAAAGACCATAACGGTTATGACCAATGAACTTTCATTTGAACTCTCAATCGGCTATCTTTCTTTTGAGGCATCATTGTAAAAGAAGTAGACTGATTAAAGAAATAAAAAGAATTCTTTCAAGTCTCCTGGTAAGAAAATAAGTCCTTCAAAATTACCTCAAGGTATAACAACCTAGTCTAACATGACAATTAAATAAGCTTGAGGTAGTAATAGTACAACTGGCTTGCCTATAGTCAAAATCCAGTAGAGATAATCTGGAATCAAATATCATATACTCCAACAGCTTTAAATAAATTGAAAAAGAAAATACACGTACACACAAAAGAATCGGTTTGAAGGTCAAGAATACACTTACTACTTCTGATTCTCTCCCGTTTGTCCAGATAAACCAAACAGAAGGAGTAGTCGAGCATACAAGTAGGTTCAGGAAAAAGAAGAAGACAGATGTGAAGATAATTTCTATAGCCGTTTAAGGACAATAAAACCCTAAACTCTAACATTCTAACAACTACTTAAGAGAGAACTGAGAAAATCACCTCCAAACACAGAGAGAGGAAATGAACAGAAGAGAAGAAGATCCTTACCGCTTCCCAGCTCCCAAAACGAACACCAGTCCTTTACCTTACTTCACCTCTCGCCTCTACGATTTCGTTTCGGGAGTAAGTAATATTTACTAAATTCAGTAGCAGTTTCCCAATTTCTCACTTGAGATATTTGTAAAAATACAACCATATCAACTTTCTCTTAAAAACTATTAGTACAAAAATGCACCCTCTACCCATATTAAAATAATTTAAGATATATCATAAGATTTAAAATTAAATTAGTGTTGAAGTAAATACATTAACTAATTTAAAATTATTCTAAATTTAAAATAAAAGTAAAATAAGTAATGGTAAAGATGTTACTACATATAACAAGTATGGCAAGATTACATTTAGTATAAAACTAAAATTGAAAAACGAAACAAATAAAAAAGTGAACTCATCATACATCATCTCAAAAAGTTCGTGCAGATAGATAATATAACTCATCAATATTTGACTAATATTGTATATAGATTTTTAAGTTCATCTATACAGACCTTTTAATTCCTAATAAGTAATAGCATAAACTAGTGAATTTTGTAAAATAAAATATAAATTATTATTGAATAAAAGTATAATTGAAAAAAAATAAATAAAAGAACATAATCTTAGTATATTTAGTAGGACTTAAAGGGTAAAAGGGGAAATCAAAAATTTCTCGACGTTGAGTCCATTTTAATATAGTAAGATAAGATATACCTATTTTTCAAATATAACAAAAGTATACGGATCCACCAAATCAAATAAACTAATGCAATCATTTCCCTTTCCCTTTCCAATGCAATTATCATATCAACCAAATTTAACAATTATCATCTTCTCCATTTTTGGCTTCCTCTTGTCTTGCTTCTTCTCTTTTTTTCAACGAAGCTTGCTTGTGACTCATTCTTATCATTCTTCTTCTCCAATGAAGCTTGCTTGATACTCATTCTTCTTCTTATTCTTTTTCAACGAAGCTTGCCCGAGGCCCATTATTATTATTATTATTATTATTCAACGAAGCTTACCCGAGACTCATTCTTCTTCTTCTTCAACGTAGCTTGCCCGAGGCCCATTATTATTATTCTTCTTCAACGAAGCTTGCCCGAGACTCATTCTTCTTCTTCTTCTTCTTCTTCTTCTTCTTCTTCTTCTTCTTCTTCTTCTTCTTCTTCTTCAACGAAGCTTGCCCGAGGCCCATTATTATTATTCTTCTTCAACGAAGCTTGCCCAATTCCCATTCTTCTTCTTCTTCTTCTTCTTCTTCTTCTTCTTTCTCTTCTTCAACGAAGCTTACCCGATACCCATTCTTCTTCTTCCTCCTCTTCTTCAACGAAACTTGCCCGAGACTCATTCTTCTTCTTCAACGAGACTTGACTCATTGTTCTTCTTCTTCTTCAGAGAGACAAATCCATTCTTCTTCTTCTTCAATGAGAGGCATTCATCTTCTTCTTGCTCACTTGATGTCTAGGCTGCTGGCTAAAAAAACTACTTAAAGGGCTCAAGTGGTCATAAATAACGATTTGAATCCTTCAAGTAGTCATCTAGTGTTTGGATTGTTGACTGACAAAAAAATAACTTCTTGAATGATTCAAGTAGTCATAAACAACTACATGAACCCTTCAAGTAGTCATTTGGTCTTTGACTTGCTTACTAGCAGAATAAAAATAACAATTTTAAGAATTCAAGTAATCATAAATAAATACTTGAACTCCTCAAATAATCAACTGGTGTCTGAGTTGCTGATTAACAAAAATAAAATAACTATTTGAAGGATTCCAGTAGTCCTAAAAACTACTTGAACCCTTTAAGCAGTCACCTAGTATCAGGGTTGCTTACTGGCAAAATAAAAACAATTACTTGAAGGATTCAAGTACACATAAAAAATTATTTGAACCCTTCAAGTAGTCACATGGTCTATGGTTACTTACTGGCATAATAAAAATAACTATTTCAAGGATTCAAGTAGTCATAAAAATTTACTTGAACCTTCAAGTAGTCACCTAGTCTCTGATTTACTTATTGACAGAATAAAAACAATTACTTGAAAGATTCAATTAGTCATAAATAATTATTTAACCCTTTCATATAGTCACATTGTGTTTGTGTTGCTGACTGGCACAATATATATATATATATATATATATATNTATATAAGTTCTTATTTTGGGTAGATTTGTGGAAGTTGAGTATTTGTAAGATTTATCAAACTTTTGTATGTAACTAATTAAGCTTATCCATTTCTCATATGTACCTTTCTCTACAAGATTTAAAATAATTCAATTATCAATTATTTTAGTTGGGCAACAAGCCTTGTCCACCATATAGTGCAACAAAAAAAATTAATTTGGTACAACTACATTCTTCATACGTGTTTACACTAAGTACACAACAAGTTTAGACATACAAATATCTACCACTACATACCGATTAATAGTACAACTGACCTTACTTGCCACTAACATTAACTACAATTATAAAGGCAAAACATAGAATGTAAATATGGAAAAAAAATTCAACGTGCTCATCCAACTTTTTAATGCTTGAATCCTTCTATCCATGCGTTGGAGCTCGTCCTTAAGTTTTTTTAAATCATTGTTCTTGCTACTAGTTTCACTCACTTCATCAAGAGGATTGCACCATCTGTAATACCCACATTTATTCTCCGAGCAACAATAATATAGCATACTTTTGTTTTGATTTGACTATGATATTTTCACAGCAACCATTCTTCTGCAAGCAAATATTTTGTTAACAAATCCCAATCCTCCATATGTAAAATCATTGGTATTAGAACTTGACATATTGTGCCTACACATGCTTAGAATACATAAAAAATAGTCTCAAACCAAGAATTGACTCATCTAACTCTTGAAGAGTATTTTATCAAACATTTGTTGGACATCATGTCCTCATAAATAACCTAAAGAGTCAGTGTAATTTTTTCTTAGTTGATTTTACCAATAAATAAACCAAAACCATTCAAGTAGTTATTTATGACTATTGAATAATTGACTATCATTATCTATCAGAATCAAAACTACTATTTGAGGAGTTTAAGTAATCATAAACAATTACTTGAACTCTTCAAGTAATCATTTGTTCACTAGATAACTGACTGCCAGAAATAAAATGACTACTTGAGAGTTCAAGTAATCTTAAACAACTACTTGAATTATTCAAGCACTGACTTGTTCACTAGATTACTCACTGCTAAAATCAAAATGCAAGAACTTATTGCAAAAACCCAAAACGCACAACTTGAGTACAGAAAAAGATTTTGTTTTGCCAGTATGTAAAAATTTTACTTTTCAGGCTGACAACCATATAAATTTTGTTTTGTATATAGAAAAGAAATGCTTTTCAAACCCTAGATGGTTTTTTCCCAGTCCGAGTATAGAAAAAATTCCTAATTTTTAAACCCTAGACGATTTTCCCCCAACTTCCAGTACAAATAAATTTTCGATTTTAAGGTACAAGAAGAGGTCGAAGAGGAAGAAGAATTTGTACCTGAGTGTGTCTCTAAAGAAGAGGAAGGACAATGGGTTGGCAGGTCTCGAGCTGAAGAAGAAGCACAATTTTTCTCAGTGCGTCTTTGAAGAAGAATGGGAAGGAGGGCCTCGTTGAAGAAGAAGCAAGATTTTTCACTGTCACAGAAACAAGCTCGTTGAGAAGAAGCAATCTCGTTGAAGAAGAAGAGATAGTAGAGACGAAGAGGAAGAAAAAAAAGAGCAACCGAATAGATAAAACTTTTATTTGAAACCCAAATGGTAAGTGTCAAATTTGTCTTGATTTGATAGCTACATTGGGAAGACAAGTAAAAAGTATATTTGAGTTGATTATGTGGGTCAAGGATACACATTTCTTATATTTGGAAAATGAATGTATTTTTTAAAGAAAAAGTTGCAAGGGGCGTAGATTTACAAATAACTCTCCTCACTTCCACCTGGTAGTTCTATTGGGAAGGGAAGAGTTTATTAAGAGTAGAGGTTTTAGGATTCTGCAAAAACCTACCAACCCATCAAACCGAACCAGACTTAACATGAAATGATCAGTTTAGTAAGTTTTTCAGCTAAATGTGGTCGTTTGGGTCTTGATTTTAAAAAAATAAAAATAAACTTTCGGTTTGGTCCAAAAACTTTTTATATTTTGGACCGAACCGACCGTTTATTCTCACCCACATATATATCATATTTATTTTTTCTCATTTCTCATTTCTCTCATTTCTTTTTAATGCTTAGTTTACATGTTGTAGTTTAAATTATGAATTTTTATTATAATTTCAAAAAAAATTAATTTTTTTTGAAACATATATAATTAAATTCATTGATGTACTTTTGAAAAATAAAAAGAATTTGGTGGACCGTAAAATCTGATCGAACCGACCAATTATTTTATGGTTTGGTCGGTTTGGTCCTCATTACACAAGATCGTAAATTTCAATTTGGTTAAATTTTTATGCTATAAGTCAGATCGAACTCGACCATGTACATCACTAATAGGGGCCAGAAATGATTCGGGGCTGGTTCGGTCCTTAAACTTGCCGAGTCGGCTCGTTTACTGACATGTCCGATTCTGAGCAGTCTAACTTTACTGGTCCGCTCTATTCATAGCATGTAATGGGCAGTCTGCTTCCATCAAGAGAAATTTCTAAGATATAAGACTTTTGTCAAACGATAAAACGAAATTAAGACCCAAACAATAGTTTCAACGATTATTGGCTTATTTTAGAAGAGAAAAGTCTCATTTGCCCCTTTTATCTTGAATCATGCCTTCCCAGTATCCGCGATCTCTCTCTCGTTCGATTTTTTTTCTTACTAATCGTGTGGCAAAGAGAGAGGGAGGAGATTGACAGATTCTTCAAGCTTTGGCCATAGAAAGCTTCAGCCATGGAGAAGCTCTCCAAGCCTCTCCGTCATTCCAACGCCGGCTGGAGGGTCTGTTGACTAGTGGGTACTGTCCGGCAACGACCAGAGAATCGTCCGTGTAAATCCAATGTTTGAGGATTAAATTTGAGAGTTTTAGAATTTGGGTTGAATTTTTTGTTCTGATTTCAGAGAGAAATTTTGCAGGTTGAAGGAGAGTAAATGGAGGAACTCATTCTTTGAGAAGAAGTGGAAACCACGGGAGAGATCAGGGAAACAGAAAAAAGGGCAAATAAGACTTTTAGTCTAAAAATAGCCAATTATGGTTGAGAATGGATTTGGGGTCTTAATATCGTTTTTTTTTGTTCTGATGGGTCTTACGCTGGAAATTCCTCTTCCATGAACATAGGCATGGCAGTCTCCTCTCTGCATCTAACGATCACTTAATAAATCAATGGAAATGGAGAAGAAGCGAATGGAAGAGGAAAGGACAGTGGAAGAAGTAGAATTGGCTAAGCAGAGATGCAAAGGTGTATTAGACCGAATAAGAAACCTCTCTGCTTCTACCAACATAACCGATTCAGGCGGGCGAACCCTCCTCAAATTGGCCCACTCTGAGTTCAATTTCCTCTCCCGCTACTCATCATCTTCTGCTCCTCTCAGGTTAGATTTTTCTCAAAGACACAGTTTCGAACTAATGTCCTTTTTCTTTTTCTCGGTTCTATTTTTTTTCTATAAATTTGCTGAAACAGACTATGTATGTCATGGCAGTGTAAACATTGGGCACCTCGAGGCCATTGTTCATATTCTGGAACACCCTCGAATCACTGGAGTTTCACGGGTCTGTAAGCCGATTCCTCTTTCACCTCGTGCTATTAGGAATTCAAAGAAAAGCAATTGTGCTTCTGTTAGAGGTGTTTACGTTGATATAGTTTGTACCCTAAATAGGAAACCAGTATGGATTGTTGTATCTGATAGGAAACCCAAGTATATTTCTTGGTATAAAGGCCATAAAACTAAAGGCTTGAGTTGTCGAGTGGAAGAATTACTCGATGCAGCTGAGTCTTCGCAGACTTTGAAACCTTGCTCAATCATACTTTTCTTTTCAAATGGTCTTAGTAATTTTGTTCTAGAGAGACTTAGAGGTGAATTCGGGGCCTCTGAATTGGATTTAGAGTTTTCAGCTTTTGATCTTGGTTTTGCTGATAATTTGGAAGGCGATTGGGTTTGGGTGCTTGGAAGATCATATGGTAAGGCATGCTTTCTTGAGATAAATATTGACAATATTAGCGTGATTTCAAGTTCAGCATGTGGCACCGTAGTATCTTGCACTGATGCGAGTAGGGCAGAGCTTTTGGAAAACTACCCTGATACTGATTCTATTGATGCTCTGCACTCTATTATAATGAGAATGAAACCTAACCATTTCAATATAAAAGATACGGAATCCACAAATTTGGAGAGCTATCTAGTTGGAAATGATGATCTTATAAATTTTGATACAACAACTTTGATTGCGCTCGTATCAGGAATCAGTAATGATTGCACCGACAAATTTTTGGCGACACCAGAGAGTGAATTGAGGAAGCGGTTTAAGGGAAACTATGATTTTGTGATTGGTCAGGCAAGTTTTATTATTTGATTTTTCTTTCTGCTACTTGATACTTGATGTTCTTAGCATTTTCGAGTCTTTCGACACATGCCTGTATACCATATATTTGACAGTAGAATGATGTCATCTGTGTACAGAAACTTTAGCCATATGTAATCTCTGCTAGGTTGTTAGTTATGCTCAAAATTCAAAGTGTAGTTGTTGTAAGCATTTAGTAGAAATATGTACAACTCTCTCTTTGGCTAGCGCAACGTAAGCGTGGTGTTAGAATGGTCATTAGTTGCTCTCCCTCCCCTGACTGGAACAGGCTGAGAAAATAGAGAATCTTTCTCTTATTTCTCCTTTTCCACAAACTCAATTAAGAAGGAGTAAGCCTTAGTGGTAGAATGTGTTTGAATTAGTAAGATAGAGTAACTCTTGCTTATATCTGTCACACGATATAGATATTGTCTTCCTGTACTGCTAGTAGTTGAGAAACTAATTGGTTGCACTTTATTCGTGTGACCTTTTTTCATTATTCTGCAAATTGGCTGAAATATTATCCCCTTGTTTATCAGGTAACTTCTGAAATTCAGAAACCTATTCTTGCAGAACTGGGCAGTGTAATATCTGGAAAACGAGGCATAATTTGTAAATCTGTTCATTCAGAATTTAAGGAGTTAGTGCTGATGTGTGGAGGGCCTAATGAAAAGTTGAGAGCTGATCATTTACTGAAATGCCTAATGTGAGTTATTAACCTTTTGCTTAGTTCCTTTTCGTCTAATCTGCAATATAAGGATACGAATGAATTAACTTATAAGTTTCATGATCATTACTATGTTGTATGTTCACTTATTGTCTAAGGGTGTTCTAAACAGGTTTCTCCAAGATTTTCAAATTAGTTGGAAAATGACTGTCCTCAATCCAGTTTCATGTTCTATTTCGTATGAACACAGTTTCAAGAAAGTATTAACATAATAACATATAGTGGAAGATTTGAGTGAAGGTCAATGTTTACATACTCTAGTCTACGCGACTAACTCTTAAATTGAACACTATGTGCAAAAAAGTGCTTGGTCTTTTCCTATTTCTATCATACAGATTTATGATCGTAAGAAGGTTATGTTAAGTAGTGGTGTTACCCTTTTGTATCCTGCAAAACTGCAGGTTGTGGTTGATTCTTGTAAAAAACTGATATTTTTGTATCACGACTTGCATTTTCTTTTTGTCTAAGTGTATCTGCAACTAGATGTGTATTCATACATGTCATCTCATGTAAAATCAAATTTTAATTTCTTATCCATCCATCTGGTATTCAAACGTTGTGTCAAGTAAATTTCACTTCATAATTTCCATCTCTGATAGATTTGAAATATTGGAATAGGATTATCCCCGATATGCCATCAGAACGTATGATGTCCCTCCCAACCACCCGAAAACTAGCCATGAAGAACAAGATCGTGTTTGGTACCGGTGACCGCTGGCGTGCTCCAACTTTAACTGCGAATATGGCATTTGTTAGAGCAATTTCACAGACTGGGATGTCCCTTTATACACTAGAGCATAGACCAAGAGCTTTAACTGGTGATTAATAAGATGCTATCTTTCCACATAGTAACAGGGATGTTTTACGACCTGGCAGGTAACTCATGATGGAAATCTACTTTGTTAAGATGCTATGCTTCACAATTTCTTTGGAAACTAGATGCTAATAAAAAGGGAAAAGACTAATTATATGGAATCTAATAAAATATAACAAATTATTCTATTTACAAAAAAGGAAAGATGAGGAATACAAAGGCGATATTTTGTGTCCGTCTCTGTCTAGTTTTCCTTCAAGTTATGTCGTATGTGAATGGAGGACCCAGCCTACATGGTTGGTGGCCCACCCTCCTATGCTTGAAATGAATTGTTATTTTAGTTCCAGTTATTTCCTCAACATATTTTTATGTTATTTAATTACTTCAAAAGATAGAAGAACTCTAGAGTAGTTTGTTTGATTATTAACATTTATTTCAACCTATTTTCTATTCTTTTTTACATTGAAGGATTGGAAGAGTAATCGATTTCCTGATTCCTAATTTGTAAAAAATTGGCTTTACGACCATTCCAACATTAAGTTGGATAACAGTAATTGGGTTATATATATATATATATCCTTTCTCAGGGTTCTTTTGTGAGTAATACTAATTATCGATAAAAAGTATTTATTTTAGACTCTTCATTTCATTATGTGTGTAAGAACAAGCAATCTGGGAAAGAAATTTATACAAAGCGATCTGCTATCGCAGTGGAACAAATGCATAGGCAAAAATCAAAACCTTCCCAACCAATGAAAATGAAATAAAATCAAGTAAAAGATTAAAAAGATTACAAAGAATAACAGAATAGAATCCAGAAGACTACAATTATGGAGAAAGCTGAAAATTGAAACTCAAATTTTCAATTTAAACGAACAGTTACTAGCTTTTATACTAATCAAATTATCAGAACTTAAACTATCCACCACCAAGAAGCACTCTCCCAAAACTCTCACCTTCTTCAATTTCAACTTCCCAAGTTTAATTGCAACTGGTGCATCAACCTTAAGCTCTAACGGAATCCGACCCATTTGCTGTTGTTCTTGCAGTGCATTCATCAAAGTATTTCCATACTGAGTTTGTCCAGTTAATGACACATTTAGTATTGTCTTGTTCTTGTGACCTTGGTAGAATTTCGGTAGTAATCCTTGACAAAGCTTTGTGTTTTTATACCAAACACTTAATACACCTCCTTTCTCATAGTAAATTCCTATCTTTTTGTTTGGGTTTTCAGCTGTGACCTTCACATCAAATTTAGCATACAGAGTCAGATCATAGTTGAGCCTCAAATCGCTTATTTGCAAGCTGTTTATCGAATATTTCGGGATTTTTGGTTGGAATGCGAGATAGAGAATCCCCAAAGTAGCTCCAACAATAATCAAGAGGATGATAAGGAGAGAAATTGTCCAACACAAGCATCTGCAATAGAAGCTGCTCTTCTTTGTTGGCCTCGAGTGGATTATCGGGATCGCTCGTGGTTGTGATGGTGGAGGAGGAGGATGAATTTGGTTACCCTTTTCCGATATGGAGGAGCCGGGAGGTACCAAAGGGGCTGTGGGTGGTGGTGCTTCCATATCCACCACTGGATGAACTCTCTGCTGCTGCTCTGCTACTGCCATTGATATTAATTGACACTTGAAAAATATGAAGATAATAAGCTTTTGGTAAATACATAGTTGATATGGTTATATAGGTGGAGTATTTGTCTCTTTCTTTGACTTATTTTTCTCTCTTAAATTTTGTTTTGATGGGGTTGATTTGTCATTCATATATGCGATTTTGGGGGTAAGAAGCTCTACCAACCCTTACCTAATAACAGCATAAACAAAGGGAAAAGCATGTGGTGGTTCAGCTAAGTTTTTGTGGAAATGACTTATAGGCAAAAACTGCTATATTTCTATCTTTTTCATTTTATTTGTTTATATTTCTTTTTTTCATTTAAGCTATTAGAAGCTTTAAAATTCGATTTTTTTATAACGGGGAATGATAATTTTTACGGATTATTTTCTTTTTTACTTTCTACAGTTTTCTTGGAGTTCCATGTAATTAAACCGTTTTTTTTTTTAATTTACCCCTTTATTTGGTGAAAACTACTTTGGAATTAAATTATTAATTCACACTGGTCAAAAGACTCAAAACTGTTTTTTTTATTTACGGATTTCTATTTTTAACCAACAAGGTGTCTTTGTAACACTGTAAATTTATGTAAATTTGTAGGAGATAAGAGAGCATAATAACTTAAATAAATGATATCTGTCTGTTTTTAAAATGTGTCAGGATTTATCATTGTCGACGAAGTGTTGACTCACACAAAAGACAATGTTTTGGATACTGTCTATTTTTAAAATATGAGTGTCAAGACTTATCATTGTCGACGGAGTTTCGACTCACGCAAAAGATAATGGTTTGGATACTGTCTGTTTTTAAAATATGAGTGTCAAGACTTATCATTGTTGACGGAGTTTTGACTCACATAAAAGATAATGGTTTGGGTTCTGTTTCAGAGAGAGAGAGACTTGTGAAGTAGACATGTATGCTATGAGAAGATGTAGACTACATACACCTAGAAAAAAAATCTCTATGAAGCTTCATTGTTTCGAGGAAAGGTTTGGGCCTTTTCTGAGACATCAATAGATACCACTCTGGTATATCACTATGAGAGACGTAAAATTCTAACTTTATCCCAAGACTTACTGGCCAAGATGTACTAGCCAAGAGAGAGTTAGAACTTTGCCAATCTAGGTTCACTACGTATTAAATTTCACATGTTCATTATTTGGCTACATTACAGAACGGAGATGAAATTGATGAAATATACAATTTTTTGTCAGCTACAAATTGTGCTGGAAATGGGAATACTTCGATTCAAACTCATGCTCTAGCATGAGTGTCAAAGTTTAACCACTTTGCACTCTTCTTATCAAAAGGAAAGATATTACTAATAGACACAGTGAAACATTATCTGGCTCCATTCAACACCGAGAGTTTTTAGCAATATATTGAGAGGGAGGGAGGGATGCATTTGAACAGCATGACCATCAAGGTTCCTCTCCAAAGAAACAAAAATGAGAGAAGTTGAAACAAGAAATTCCAAAATAATCTAAAGTTTCAAAAAGTGTAACTAAAAATAATTCAACCATACTGTCTCAGAGACTTCAGTCCATGTTCATTACTTGAAACTTCGGCTGCAGGTGAAGTCTATCAATATCTACAAATCTGGCTAAAATCTCCAAGTCTCAGCCAGCTATTTAGAACCATCAGATCCCTAATTTCTGTTAGAACAGTAAGCACAATCAAACCAAAACTAAGCAAAACTCCAATCCCAATTAAAGAAATAAATAATGGTAACAGCAACTGTATACAGAGAAAAAATCCCATATAAATTATCGAACAATGTAAAAACTACAAAGCGTAATAGCAGACGCTACGGCAGTTTTCACCATAGCAACCTCTACAAAATTTGTAACTAGAAATCATCGTGGAAGAATTCATTTAGTGTTGCTCAGCTCCATAGCGGCATTCTACTTCTTCTCCTTCGATAAGTCTCTCTACAACATCTGAAGACAGCCCGATTATCTCTAATGTCCTTTCCCAAACTTCATAAGATGTCTCAACATTGTGTGCTTCTTCAGAAGGATTTGTAGGACGGCAATCTTGAGAGAGAAACGCACAAACAGGCCACTGATCTGCTTTTAGTAATTCACAGTACTCTGAAACTTGAGGATCAGTGGCTGCAAAAAGAGCACTCCTTGAACCTGCATATGGATAGTTCCATAATTAGACCAAAAACATCATGTGACAGTTATAGGGAGCCCTACACTACATCATAGATGACTGTAGTGGTATCATTGCACAGTTTGAGAGAGAGAGAGAGATGATGGCTTCAAACATCAATAACAGCCCTTAAAAACAAAGAAAGAGAAACTAGACACTTATCAATTCTTTTTAAAACAGTGATATAGGACAGTAGCATGATGATAGCATGGTGAAAATGCAAAGAGTAAAAGAGAAGGAAACAGAACAAAAATTATGAGGGAGGGAACTCTGCAGGAGTAGGCCGGGAGAGAGGAGAAGTATGGAGAAACAACTATGTTAATCTTGAAACTTCTCTAAGACTGCTTATAACAAACCATAAGCCTTTATAAGGAAACAGCAGACTCATAAACCTTCTTGTTCCTCTGAAGATGAATCCATTGAAAATAATTCATCATAAAAGTTTCTAAGGCTCTGACTGACATAGAAACTAAGAACCAAAAAAAAAAAAGCTGTCTCTACAATGTGTCAAGCGCATGTGCAAAAAGAATGAGAAGATTGCATTAATCCAAGTCAATTCTCAGTCATTGACCATATACTTCAAAGACTAATTTACCGAACTAAAAGATATTTTGGAAAGGAAAATAGATTTATTAGCTCAAGAAAAAGAATCTACCTTCCTGAGGGCTAAAGATAAAATAAGGGATTAAGTGATAAGCAGCTTGAACAATTTTTGGGAGATCCCTGGCCTGCATTTACACAAGTTAAAACTACAAGAGTAAGCTAAACTCAAATGACCATACTAAATGGCTAAATATATACATATTGGATACTAATTCAAGCAATATGATTACCATCATGACCCCACTATCACCACCTAACTTTCAGAGCAGTTCAGTTGCTGGTAGTTAGCAACTCTTCACTAAGAAAGTCCGCAATGTAAGACAGTAAGACAATAAAGTAGATGCTAATTTGATACAACTGATTATGTTTTAAGCGTTGGTATCTTAAACTGCTATCCTATGCATGTCCAATGAGCCGTAAAACAAAAAGACAAAAGTTTCACGAGCTCGAGCTTGCCAATGGCCACTGGAGGTTTGCCCAGTCATTAACTTCGAGGTCCATGGGATTAGTCGGGTGCAAGCCCGAATACCCGCGTAACCCAGAAAAACAAAAAAGACAAAAGTCATTGCATCATCCTCTCCTTAAGAACTCAATTCGGTATTAAACTAGAAGAATTGTGTATTACTATATTCCCTCCCAGTTTCTCAGAGATGGTAATCAAAGGCATGCCCGGTGCATAATCAGAATTTGTAGAGAGATTAACATATTTCAATGAAGACATCTAAACTGTTATTTATACTCCTGTGAAAGATAAAGTACAAATTTGCTCCTCTTAAAGGAAAAATAAACAGGCTTCAGAAACTTACAACATTTGTTTGCACAACTCCAGGTGAAACACACATTACACTAATGCCAGCCTCAGCAGGCAGTCGCTTGTGGAGGACACTACTGAACATAACCTGCAAACTGATTCTCATGTTATTTGATATCACGCCTCCATGAACACTTATAATGTAGCATGCAAAGAATAAAGAGAATGGGAAAGAGTATCAAGAGGACAACGAAACACAAGTTAACATGAATACCAGTAACTCAAATCATTAGCAAAGTCTACCTAATTTTACATCGAAGCCCAACATTTGAAGTCACGGAATATTGAGATTCATAGGAATGATATCACACAACATAAATGAGCATACTAAACTATAAGATTAACTCTTCTCCTTTGACGATGCTCTTCCCTAAATTGTAATGGAGATATTCAAAATCATAGAACTCTCATAGCCCATTTCAAAACTTCTATTTCTTCTGAGTTTTGGAACTTCAATCATTTTTAGGAATTCTAGATAATGGCGTAATATTCGGGAATTAATGAGATTCTAAAGGCTGGGGTATATGGACTGGAAATAGCTTATTTCCTTGAGTATAGTTTTCATGTTTAAGTCTTTTATTTAGGGTAAATAATTCCGGTAATCCCAGAATATTAGGCTAGACTTATTTTCAGCATTTTTGGTTGTTTCCTTGTATATTTTAATCCTATAATTTTTTTTACACAGTTTTGAGGTAACAACAGTGAATTATTATTTTCCAAATACCCTTCTTCCTACATGGCATCAGAGCTGTTTGGAGAATTCTGGAGTACAATTTCTTTTTCGAGCCTTAATTGTTGGACTTTTCTCTCAAAAGCTTAATTTTATTGGCCTTCATTGCCATTCAGTCCAGTTCCTCAAAAAGTTAACCACTCAACTTAACTGTGGTACCCGTCTTAAAACAGTTTCAGAAGAAGAAATATACTTATTCTAAAATAACCTGAACGGTATGTGAAATTCATAGTGGTAATTCTGCTCCAAAGAGATCACACAATGAAACAGCTGGAGATATTCAGAAATTTCTAACCCTATTTAAACTCAATGGCAATAAATTTACGAAATTAAGTTTGAAGTGTAAACTTCAAGCATTATAAACTTCAAGCATTATTCAGTAAAGTTTCAAGTTGAACCATTGATGTATCAGGGAAACTTGCAATTCAACATATCTAGAGAGAGAGAGGATGGGAGAACAAGAATGAATATTAGTTGTAACGGGACCTGTGCTAGCTTACTGCTTGAGTAACCTATCAAGCTCGAGTATTTCCTTTTCCCTGAAGTAACATTCATGTCTTCTGCATCAACAAAGCCGACGTAATGCATCTACTCAAAAAAAGGAGGACAACATCATCAGATGAAAAACATGACAATCACCATATACAAGATTCAAGATTTAAATAAAATGTTAAAAACCAAAAGCCTTATAAAGGTATTTGTTCGACAGCCCTACAGATTGCAATTAGAATAAGATATATCAGATGTCTAAATACCGTCCAAGAATATCTCCTTGTGATCGTGAGATAGTTGTTGCTAATTCTACTCAAAGACAGTTATTGCATTATGAGAAAAAGGCGACTAGCTAATAGAAAGACTAGCAGCTAGACAAATTTTATTAAATAAGAAAGAAGAAAGAGAAACAAATAAGAGTTCAGAACGGGAAGGAACACCATAGGCGGTGACTCAACCAGTAAAAAGTTAAATAAATAGCAACATAAAGCAATATAAAGAGTAGATACAAAATATAAAAAAAAAACCCTTGGCTAGCCTCGTTAAAAACCTTGTCTAATAAAAACTCCAGTGGGAAAAACCCAGAAAAAGACAGTTATTGCATTAGAAAGTGAAAGAATTATGTAAACAAAGAGGACAAAGAAACCTCGAAAGAGAGAGGAACTTACAACAGAATTCACATTCACAATTCGGCTAGGGGATCCTCTAATAAGAGATGGCAGCAGCAATATCGAAAGCAAAGCTGGTGCCAGATGATTCACTTGCAGGTGTTCTTCATAACCATCTTTTGAAAATTTCTGTGGCTCTGAATACAGCAAACTTGAACTTCATTAGTTGATAACAATCATCTCTTTTTTAATGTTTACCCAAGTTCTAAAAAGAAATCTTGCCATCACCTTATGCACGTATCAAATAAGCTTAAAGATGAAAAGGCTTGAGCAAAACATTCATCAGAAACATTAAATTGTGGACCCGACTGGGAAAACTTACTACATTTAGAGTATTCAAAACTACAAATACAAGGTTAAGAAAAAAGACATAAAATTTTCTCCTTTTTTGATAAGTACAATTTTATCCTTCTATAGATGAAGAAGCAGGTCCATATACCCTAAAGAATGTCATGGAACAAGGTTAAATGCATCTTATGAAGAATGATGGAAAGTACTGACATATTCCTAAACTAAAAGAAAGAAACGCAACTATCAAGAGAGGAATGAAAAGGGGACCTTTGGAGATTTAGAAATATTTATGATCGACTTCATATTTCCTCCAATACAAATGGTATTCAATGTCAAACCAACTGTAGTTAAAATAAATGAGAGATAGATTATCAAGGAGCTTTTGCTGAAATATTAATATAATTATTGACAAAGCCACCAGCAAGTTTTAAATAAAATGTTTTTATGACATAGAGCATAAGGAGTTTTCATGATCAATGCAGCTAATTATCATCCCCTGCCAAACCAGAAAAGGTATCATTCTACAAGTTAAAAGATACTGAAATTAAAATGATAGCCACCTAGCTCATATGGTAAAACTTGATTTCGAACTTGTCAAACACGATAAATACTAAATTAAAAAATGGAAAGGATAAAAAATTTATAAGTACGGACATAGACTAACCTCCAATGGAAAATATCCCTGCATTATTAATAAGAACATTCAAATGACCCATCCGTGCATTCCAAGCTTCGGCGAACCTCACAACAGAATCCAAGGAGAGAAGATCAAGTTCCATCACCTTGAAAAATAACAAATTATGTCAACCATGATATAACTAAAAAATAGAACCAGCCACAGTAACCTGCTAATGTGATACAAATCGAGATTCCAATAGTTGAGAAGAGAAAAAGAACCGCAAAATGTTTATTCATCGAAGGAGTTAGAAGAGAATCATGAGAGGAAAAAAATAAACTGTATGCAAATAGACTACAGTTTGTCCTGCTGCCAAGGATATGCTCGCAGAGCACATTGAGTAAATTGTAGACTTCTTCTGACGAAACTTCAGTTGAGAGTGTGAATTATAGTTACCTCGATATTTAGGGGAAGACCCTTGCCAGACCATTCATTTTGCCAATTCTGGATCAAATCTTGAGCGGCCTTTGGGTTCCTCACTGCCATAACAACATGAGCCCCTGATTCTGCCAATTGCCTGTTCCATTGGAATTTAGAAAGAAAAGACAAAACTTTACTCGAGAAAGCAGAAAAGAATAGAAATATGGTGCCAATTATTTATGTTAAAACTGGAACATGGGCGTAAGAACTAATGAATTATGTGCTCACCCAGATTTGTTACCAAAATTCATATGTTAGTCCAATTAGTAGCTGTTGGATATGTCAAAAAAAGATGTTTAATTTCTAATCATTTCACTATTCAGGTTCCTCACCCCCCCCCCCCC